>CM036246.1:29780320-29990320 GCA_020698575.1 Bostrychus sinensis
AGCCCGTCCCTCACCTGCAGCAGCACACGTGACGGCACTGGCCCCCACAGACTCAGAGAACATCCTCAGCATCGTCTGCAGATGTTGAAGGACCTCAGCCGCCTCAGAAAATACAGACAGCTCTGCTCTTATGTGTAGACAGTGTCCATGTTTTTTCATCAGTCCAGTTTGTTGATTCTCCGTGTTTCTGTCAGTATTGTTGCTTTTTATATCCAAACTTATCTTTGGCCATTGAACATGATTACCACGACAGCCGTGAACTGGGTTTTGCCATGATAATCACATTTCTAATATCAACTTGGTAGGTCTTTTAGTGATTTTTTAGTGATTTTTGAGCTAATTTGGTTGTTTCTTTCATATAAAAAAATGTGTTCATTAATGTATCCTTGTACGTTTAGCTAGGCCCAAAACTAAAAGCTAAATGAATGGAATATAATGTTTGTAATATAGTCATCTAATGGTTTAAATTCTGGCATTGCAAATTGTGAATGGTTAAAATTGGAGCATTGAGGAAACAGTTAAAAGATGGGACATAATTATCTTTTGGGACAAAATAAATAAATAGCCAGACCATCATTTCATTCACAGCAAGGTCCCGGGTCAGTACAGTACAGTGCGGTGGTACAGTCCCAGTACAGCGTGATGGTACAGTCCCAGTACAGCGTGATGGTACAGTCCCAGTACAGCGTGATGGTACAGTCCCAGTACAGCGTGATGGTACAGTCCCAGTACAGCGTGGTGGGACAGTCCCAGTACAGCGTGGTGGTACAGTCCCAGTACAGCGCGGTGGTACAGTCCCAGTACAGCGTGGTGGTACAGTCCCAGTACAGTGCGGTGGTACAGTTCCAGTACAGCGAGATGGTACAGTCCCAGTACAGTGTGGTGTTACAGACCCAGTACAGTGTGATGGTACAGTCCCAGTACAGTGTGGTGTTACAGACCCAGTACGGTGCGGTGGTACAGTCCCAGTACAGTGCGGTGGTACAGTCCCAGTACGGTGCGGTGGTACAGTCCCAGTACAGTGCGGTGGTACAGTCCCAGTACGGTGCGGTGGTACAGTCCCAGTACAGCGAGATGGTACAGTCCCAGTACAGCGTGATGGTACAGTCCCAGTACAGCGTGGTGGGACAGTCCCAGTACAGCGTGGTGGTACAGTCCCAGTACAGCGCGGTGGTACAGTCCCAGTACAGCGTGGTGGTACAGTCCCAGTACAGTGCGGTGGTACAGTCCCAGTACAGCGAGATGGTACAGTCCCAGTACAGTGTGGTGTTACAGACCCAGTACAGTGCGGTGGTACAGTCCCAGTACAGTGTGGTGGTACAGTCCCAGTACGGTGCGGTGGTACAGTCCCAGTACAGTGCGGTGGTACAGTCCCAGTACGGTGCGGTGGTACAGTCCCAGTACAGCGTGATGGTACAGTCCCAGTACAGCGTGATGGTACAGTCCCAGTACAGCGTGGTGGTACAGTCCCAGTACAGCGTGGTGGTACAGTCCCAGTACAGTGCGGTGGTACAGTCCCAGTACAGCGAGATGGTACAGTCCCAGTACAGTGTGGTGTTACAGACCCAGTACAGTGTGATGGTACAGTCCCAGTACAGTGTGGTGTTACAGACCCAGTACAGCGCGGTGGTACAGTCCCAGTACAGTGTGATGGTACAGTCCCAGTACAGCGAGATGGTACAGTCCCAGTACAGTGTGGTGTTACAGGCCCAGTACAGCGTGATGGTACAGTCCCAGTACAGCGAGATGGTACAGTCCCAGTACAGTGTGGTGTTACAGACCCAGTACAGTGTGATGGTACAGTCCCAGTACAGTGTGGTGTTACAGACCCAGTACAGCGCGGTGGTACAGTCCCAGTACAGCGTGATGGTACAGTCCCAGTACAGTGTGGTGTTACAGACCCAGTACAGCGTGATGTGACAGTCCCAGTACAGCGTGATGGTACAGTCCCAGTACAGCGTGATGATACAGTCCCAGTACAGCGAGATGGTACAGTCCCAGTACAGTGTGGTGTTACAGTCCAAGTACAGCGTGATGGTACAGTCCCAGTACAGTGTGGTGTTACAGACCCAGTACAGTGTGGTGTTACAGGCCCAGTACAGCGTGATGGTACAGTCCCAGTACAGCGAGATGGTACAGTCCCAGTACAGCGAGATGGTACAGTCCCAGTACAGTGTGGTGTTACAGGCCCAGTACAGCGTGATGATACAGTCCCAGTACAGCGAGATGGTACAGTCCCAGTACAGTGTGGTGTTACAGTCCAAGTACAGCATGATGGTACAGTCCCAGTACAGTGTGGTGTTACAGACCCAGTACAGTGTGGTGTTACAGGCCCAGTACAGCGTGATGGTACAGTCCCAGTACAGCGAGATGGTACAGTCCCAGTACAGTGTGGTGTTACAGTCCAAGTACAGCGTGATGGTACAGTCCCAGTACAGTGTGGTGTTACAGACCCAGTACAGTGTGATGGTACAGTCCCAGTACAGTGAGATGGTACAGTCCCAGTACAGTGTGGTGTTACAGTCCAAGTACAGCGTGATGGTACAGTCCCAGTACAGTGTGATGGTACAGTTCCAGTACAGTGTGGTGTTACAGACCCAGTACAGTGTGATGGTACAGTCCCAGTACAGCGAGATGGTACAGTCCCAGTACAGTGTGGTGTTACAGTCCAAATACAGTGTGGTGGTACAGTCCCAGTACAGTGTGGTGTTACAGACCCAGTACAGCGAGATGGTACAGTCCCAGTACAGCGAGATGGTACAGTCCCAGTACAGTGTGGTGTTACAGACCCAGTACAGCGTGATGGTACAGTCCCAGTACAGTGTGGTGTTACAGTCCCAGTACAGCGAGATAGTACAGTCCCAGTACAGCGTGATGGTACAGTCCCAGTACAGTGTGGTGTTACAGACCCAGTACAGCGTGATGGTCCAGTCCCAGTACAGCGTGATGGTACAGTCCCAGTACAGTGTGGTGTTACAGACCCAGTACAGCGTGATGGTACAGTCCCAGTACAGCGAGATGGTACAGTCCCAGTACAGTGTGGTGGTACAGTCCCAGTACAGCGTGATGGTACAGTCCCAGTACAGTGTGATGGTACAGTCCCAGTACAGTGTGATGGTACAGTCCCAGTACAGTGTGGTGGTACAGACCCAGTACAGCGTGATGGTACAGTCCCAGTACAGCAAGATGGTACAGTCCCAGTACAGTGTGGTGTTACAGACCCAGTACAGCGTGATGGTACAGTCCCAGTACAGCACGGTGGTACAGTCCCAGTACGGTGTGGTGGTACAGTCCCAGTACGGTGCGGTGGTACAGTCCCAGTACAGCGCGGTGGTACAGTCCCAGTACAGTGCGGTGGTACAGTCCCAGTACAGCGCGGTGGTACAGTCCCAGTACAGCGCGGTGGTACAGTCTCGGTTGGAAAAGAGACAAAATGAGAATCAAACAGGAGGTGAAACTGGTTCTTCCTCTCCTCTGTCTGTCATGTGGGCCAGAGCTTAAATGCTAATGTGAACGCTAAGCTAAACAAAAGCTAACTGAACTTTTGGGATTAATTGCTGTTTTGGTTATAAATAAAAGAAGCAGACAAGTCAAGTCTTTGTCTGATTGTACTTGACAGGTTATGACATAGTGATGCTATCCTTGGTCCAGTCAGTTCACCCTCCTTGCTTATGGATGAATGTGTGATTGTGGTGGCATTGGCACCATATCAACAACCAGCTGTTTCCTAAAATGTTGTATGTTTCATGCTAGAATCAGTTTTGTCGTAGTAGCAAGCGGTGAGTGATGCTAAAACATTTTCCCACTCACTGTGATTGTGACATGTTTATGTTTGTCATCCTCAGACTGATGCTGCTCTGGTCCGACACAGACGAGAGTGGCTCCCTCCTCGCAAAGACCTCATTGAAAACAAAGACTACAAAGATGAGGTCGTTGGAAGGGTAAGTTGTGGGGTAATTAAGCAGCCTCAGTACTACCAACACTACTTCTACTCTAAATTAGGTTTTAAACTTTAAACAAGCAATTGAAGAGGCATTGAACCTTGCTGCACTACACCAACTGCTTAATGTTTGTTTTCGAGCTATCGCTTGTTGTGATAAAGGTGGGAGAGTTGTTCAGCAGCACATAGCAAACAAAAAGAAATACATGCAGTAGTGTTCAAAGTAATAGCAGTGTTTCAAAGTGAGTAAATCTCAAAATCCTTAATTCTAGCTATTATTTCATTCTCATTCTATTCCAAATCAAAACATGAACAAAAAATGATCAAATTTGTTTTTTTCGCATAGTGAAGAAAAAGGAACTATTAGGCTTTTCTTAACAAACTCAAACATTTACTGTATAAATTGAAAAATGCTTTAATACAGGGGTCTCCAACCTTTCTGGGTTTGAGGGCTACCCAAAAGATGAGAATTTGCACTGAGGGCTACTCGTGCAAAATAATCCTCTATATTAAAGTCTTGACATGCCTTTCAAATGACACTAAGATTGTATGATTGTTTGTTTTGCATTAATGATAATGTTTATAAAAAAATAATCTTGTAATTAAACATAAAAACAAGTTAAAAAAAAAAGAAAAGAAATTATGACTAAAACTGCAGTAGTCATTGCTCCAGAAGCACCTCGTTGGTGACCCCTGCTTTAATATTTTGCTTTCCTGTGGATCTGTGAACTAATATTTAGTTGTATAACCATGTTTTTTAGTACTGCTCTTCATTATTTATGTGTTTTCCCCTCTCCAGTCAACTTTTTATTCAAAGCACGCTGTTCTTCTAAACAGTCTCGAACGACCCATTTTACTCTGATTTTTGGAGAGAAATGCCATATAACCAGTGTGAACATGTGCTGCCATTGTCCTTTCCTTTTTTTTTCACCAAAAACAGTGATTGTTTTGATGATGATGTTGGACTGCTATTATTTTGAACACAACTGAACAAGTCCAGTGTTGGGCAATGTTCATTTTCAGACTACACATAATCGTCTCTGTTGCTCTCTAGTTTGTTTGTTGTTTTTGTGTCTCTTGCCAAAGAGTCCTATCAGATATATTCAAGAGCTACTAGATATAAATTAAAGCTTGATATATCACGGTTTTGTTGCATAACAGAAACAATCACAAGAAAAAGGTTTAAAAATATGTCATCTGGACTTGGTTTTAAAGTTGAAGACAAGAGGCTTTCTCGGGTCATCTCTTGGGTGAGAGGTGAATTGTCTTCAACTTTAAAACCAGGCCCAGATGACTTCTCTTTAAACCCTTTGTTGTGATTTATTCAGCCTGGATGACTGAGAGTCTTCGCAGACAGTAAAAGGATTAGTTGAATGTGATGTTGTGTTTTGCGGTAGATTTTTTCAGATTACGACAACAGATTGGGGAATATTGTGTACTCTCTGGAAGGCATTGGAGCGAGCCAGTATCCCTTTGGTGTGTTCGTGGTCAACGATCAGACCGGAGAGATTCATCTGACACAGAAACTCGACCGGGAGAAATTCAGCATATACAACGTGAGTTTGACATTTCACTTTGTTCAACCTCATTCTGACTTACCGCATGTCACATGGGACTAATTCGGCAGTTTTGCTGTTTTAGCTGACTGGTGTTGCTAGATACAAAGATGGCAGACATGCAGAGGAAAATATCCCGCTGAAATTCAATGTTTTGGACGAGAACGACAATTCTCCAGTGTTCGGGGTCATTGCAAGTGGTGCAGTGGATGAGCTCAGTCCCCCAGGTCAGTGCCTCTGTCCCAGGATCACAGGGTCCTGGGGTTCTCACCTTAAACACCTCCAACAGGCTTTTGCTTGACTTGATATAGACATCACAAGTTTGCCTGTGGCCTTTTTGAAGTATGGTCGATGAAATTTCACATTTTAAAGCAGCAGAGTGGTTAGGGCTCCTGCCTCACAGAAAGTTTGATCCAAGGTCGGCTGAACCCTTGTTTGTCAGTCACTTGTTTAAAAGCAGAGTTTAGTTGCTGCACTACTCGATCCCCCCCCCCCCCCCCCCCCCCCCCTTGTATTTAAGGAAAATAAATTATTCAGTCAAAAGTAGCTTGATTGAAGTCATCTCTGAAAAAAATGAGACCTCATGGAGCTTTATCATGAGGTGTTTATTCCAGGGGGGAATCTAGAGCAGGGACTATTTTATTTTATTTTTTACCAATTACACAGTCAGAATAAAGGGGGGTGTCCCATTCAGATTAGGGACACTCTCATTGGTTGAGGCCAAGCTTGTGCACGTTTTTATGCACTGGAAAAAATGTCGGCAGCAAGTCCAACTGGAACAATACCAATTCCAGTGTTGGCTCCAACAGCTCCCAACACTAAACAGAAAGAAAGAAAAAAATGAGAAAAGAGAGGAAAAAAAAGGAAAAGCACAAATCTGACATCAAACAAAACCTGATTTTGTTTACTTTTTGACTTACTGTAGAGGTATTGTTTTCACCACTTTTCTTCCTTTTGTTTACATGTTAGTCTGTGCTGTATAGAGTATTTATGTAGTAACAGTAAGAAGTCAAAAAGTGCTTTACCACTGTCACTTGAGTATTATCCCAGTGACTGACTGGTTTCACCCCCCTTACAATGAACAAGGCTTACTGGTTAACTTCAACTCGTGTAATTCAAAGTACTATTTTTTGTCATGTTACAGGGACAACAGTCATGAAAATCACTGCGACTGATGCAGATCAAGCAGGTACTAAGAACTCTCAGATCGCCTACAGCATCGTGAGCCAGAGCCCCAACGACGGCATGTTCTACATGACACCCACAGGAGAGCTGTGCGTCAGCAGACCCGACCTGGACAGAGAGGTAGACTTCCTGCTCCAGCACCTCCTCTGCTGGGGCAACAAACTGTTACTTAGGGCGATACTGCCACCTGCTGTGCACAAGGGGAAGAACATGAGCTCTTATGCATGAAGCACAACAGGCTGGGTTGCTGTTGGATTAGGACTTGTGACAGTAAAGTCATGACTTATGACCAGGTGAACCAATTGTTATGACAAAATACTCAAAGCTATTGCTTGTTCATAGTTCAGAGCAGTGTTTCTAACATGTTTTAAAAAGTCTAAAAAGTATTAAATAAAAAAATCAGAATTTAATGCCTTAAAAAGTCTTAAATTTGCCGAAATGCGAAGTACTAGGTCTTAAATACATTTAAACAGGTCTTAAATATGTCACATACATTTGTTGTAACTACCTGTATTCAAAGCTTATTCTAAAACACACACTTAAATTCTCAAAGTTGTATTGTCATTGTCGATACAATAGCTCTGATGTTTTCTGACCAAGAACATAATGCTTTGCGGCACTCACTGTCATCAATGGTCACAGTTCAATGACGCGGCCATGTTTAAGACTCAGCTTTTAGTTCACTGCGAGCTTATGAAATATGTCTCAATTTAACAGTGGTCTAAAAAAGGTCTAAGAAACCCTGTTAGAGATTAGCTTTTAATTTAGCTAGTAACTTTAAATGGCTGCATGAATTATATGCTGTGTAAAGGCTGTGTGTTATTATTCCTCTTCCTTCTCCTTGTTCTTGTTTGCGGGTGACTGGAGCCTAGTCCAGCAACTATGGGCCTTAGGTGGGGTACAACCTGGACAGTGACCAGATAGTCGCAGAATGCTAGAGTATGGATTTGTAAATAATAAATTACCTGGTTACTAGTCCTTAAGCAATAGTTAACTGATGCTTCATAGTGTGGAGTTATTATAAAGCGCAGAGGTGAGTAGAGTTGCCAGATATTTGCTCTCAAGTAAGAGTATTGTTATCATCCAAATCTAAATTGCATCAGTAATCACTTCAAAAAATGGTATTACTCAAGTGGAAGTAAAAATTATATTGTGATAAAAATACTAATAGTAGAAGTAAAAATTTTTAAAAAGTTACTCAGGTGAATGTAACTCATTACTACCTACCTCTGTTAAAGTCTGGGTCTGCTTTTCTAAACAAACCACTTTCTCTGTTCTCAGACAACAAGCAAGTATGTTGTGGTGGTCAAAGGTCAGGACTTAAACGGTGACCCAATGGGAAATTTCGCAACTGCGACGGTCACCATCAATATCAATGACGTGAATGATAATCCGCCCTATCTGGAGAAGTCTCAGGTACGTTTTTTAATTTTTATTTTTAATTCATAAAAGATGAACTACCTGATTTCCCTGCTGGTGCTATAACAACAAAATCTGTTACGTATAGTACAAATACTACCCTACCACTCACTAACAATAACAACAGTAAAGCTACTTTTCTGCTTTTATTTTAGCAACAAATGCAAATATTAAGAGAATTTGGGGATTACATTAAAACAAAATAATATAGCCCCTTTAAACATCACATCTTACATCATCAATTTTTATCTGTTTTAATTTGCTTTCCTTTTTTCCCCAATATGTTTTTTTTCCGTCTGTATAATAAGCTAAAACAGCTAAAATAGAGATTTTCTTTAACTTCCTCTGACAGCCATTTTTCTCCAGCCAATGGGAGCAGCTCTTATTGGAGTGTGCCAGCAGAATAAAAGCCTAAAAGCCTATTTTGTTGGTTTACTTTTGCAGTACTCGGCTGAAATCGAGGAGAACACGTACGGTGTGGAGGTGATGCGCTTTAAAGCTCAGGATTTGGACTTGGAGAACACAGAGAACTGGGAGACTATGGTCGAGATCGTCAGAGGGAACGAGGCCGGATACTTCAGCATCAAAACTGACCCCAAGACCAACGAGGCCATCCTGATGCTCGACAAGGTATTGTTTGGGGCGCTCAAATTTAGAAATCTGTTAAGTTTTTTTAGGATTTCAGTACCAAGATTTGGTGCTGCATCAATGAGAACTTCACAGCCAAACATTATACACTTGTTATTTCTTTAAAAGGGACAGGACTGTGCCAAAGCTAGTGTTGCCCTTCAAGCAGACATGTGCATCATCAGTCTATAGAAATTAAAAGTCCCCTATTGTGCTAAATTGACTTTTTTGAGCTTTTAACCATGTTATAATGTTGTTTCCACCTCAAAAACATACCTGAAGTAGTATTTTGTTTCATTTATGGTTGTCTGAGTAATCTTTTTTGATGAGTCTGTGCCCTAATGAAGAGCTGGAAACTGCTCTACCTAGACACGAGACCAGGAAGTGCTCCTGCGCGTTTCTAAAGCCCATACACCTTCACCGGACTCATTCTGATCATTTCAGAGCTTAAATTGATGCCACTATGAAGCATTAATTTATCTATGTGCTTTGTCCATCCCCCACAGTTTTCAGCGAGGGGCGACACTTAATCCAAGCATTCTCTACAAAGTCAAACAAACAGCTGCCATACATACACGTTATTTTAAGTTATAAAACACAAAATACTAATGCAGAGGTGTCCAAAATTGTTTCAAAAATTGTGAAAGAACATAATGTAGGACTTTTAAAGTGAAGATCGTGTGCTATAGGCAGTTATATAAAGAAAATAAGACTGGTCCAAGAATGGAGCCTTGTGACATCTCAGGAAGTGAAGGATGAGAGGTCATTTCATAACATCAGTCAAATAATAACAATATCATCAGTTTTTGTTTTCTTTTTTTTGTTTGTTTTTTTGCAGCCGGTGGATTATGAGGACATAAAAAACTTGGACCTTGCCCTAGCTCTGAAAAACAAAGCTCCGTTGGTTGCTGGCTCTACAGCATCTACCGATGTTGGGATTGGGTTTGGTGGTGGAGCAGGAGGAGGTGGAGCAGGAGGAGGTGGAGCAGGAGGAGGAGGAGGAGCAGGAGCAGGAGGAGGAGGTGCTGGTGGAGGAGGTGCTGGTGGAGGAGGTGCTGGTGGACCCTGGGGAGCAACTGGTGCTGCTGGTGGTAAAGTCTACCCACTGAAAATTAATGTAAAGAACCAGCTTGAGGGACCCCGCTTCAACCCCAACATCAAAGCCATTCCTATCTCAGAGGGAGGCCAGTCCTTCAACATTAAAGATATCATCGGACGGTACCCTGCCATAGACCAGGACACGGGCAAACCAGCAGAGCGCGTCAAGTAAGTCTAAGCTATGATGTTATTGCACGATACACTGCCCTTGACCAGGACACGGGCAAACCAGCGGAGAAAATCGGGTCAGTGTCAGCACAGAGCACACAGCTCTACTGAAAGCACACTTCTGCCATTACATATGTTTCATAGTTCAAACATTTAAAACATTATAGAAAACATGCTCATAAACACGTGTAATAATACTGTGTACATGTTTCCATTGGAAGCTTATGCACTAAAATACTGACATGAACAATCCATGCTGCGAACAGATTATTTGCAGCAAGTTAACAATTTCATTTGCATTTATTAGTTTATTTAGATGGGACAGAGCGTGTTAGTGAACATACAATTTGTGTTAGTTTACACAAAATTGCTGCACAATGCTAATTTGCAACCATAGTCCCAGACATAAAAGAACATAACAAAAGTACTAGAGACATATATAGACAATAGTAAATGACAGAACAACACAGTACATATAGAAATAATAGAGCAGACACAGTGCCAGCAACTATCCTACCCTAAAGTACTATTTTTTAGTGCATCCTAGGATAATGTGAGGTACTTGTTATATAAAATAATAGCTATTTCATTTGCCTATATGTCTCTCCTAGTGTTTACAATTTGACTGCTAATCAGCCATGATATATACTGATTCTTAAACAAAATAAAAATGGGGCTAATCACTGTTAGCAAGGTGTTCCAACTCGAGCATGAATTGGCTTTAGCAACCAAAAAGATGATGTTGGCAAATGGCAACCAACCGACTACATGTGTGTAATGTCAGTGCCTGAGAACAGAACATTAGTGACTGGTATGATATTAGTCTGTCTGAAAACAGAGCTGGAGAGGTAGTAAAGGAAGCATGGCAGCCAACAGAAGCTTTTAGTAAATGTTAAATCAATGTATCCACTGCAAAAGTTGGTGAATTGAACTGACACAAAAGATCTGTGTGCTTATTTGAACACAGATTATTACAAGCACATTCACAACATTACCATTAGCTTGGTCATGTAAAGCTAATGGGAACTACCACTTCTTCTATAATTAAAATGTGTCTTTGATTGTGTCATCTTCTGCCTTTTATTAAAGTATCATTTGTTGTGCAGATATGTCAAGGGCTTAGACACTGGGAACTGGCTGACCATCGATCCTGTGACAGCTGATATCAGACTGAATAAGCTTCCTGACCGAGAGTCTCCGCTGCTGGTCAACGGCACATACTTTGCTAAAGTGCTATGTGTTACTGAAGGTATGTTTCCCGATGCAAACCGTGGGAGAAGTTGAACTGAAACTGAAGAGTGGACATAAAAAAGGCAATTTTAACACTAACATATCTGAAAAAAAGAAATAATAAAAGTAGCACAAGACTAGAGATGCACAAAATAATGGAAATGTAACGTTGTAAAACTGTTTTATCCTTAATACATAAAATTGATTCTTTTACCAAAACCTGGTATTTTTGTGATAGACAATGGCCACTCTGTAAGTCAAAACATTTATGTATTATTTTGTCTTCTGGCTAAATAAGCAACAAGGTTAGTGAAAGGAGAGCTGGTGTAGAGCCTTGTGTTTCTTTATAAAATCCTCTTCAAATATTGGCAGTCGTATCTCCACCAGAATGTGCAAGAAAATGTCAGTTTTGTTTTGTGACTTGTTAACCTCTCTTTGCCTCGACAGACATGCCCTCTAAAACTGCCACCGGGACAATAGCCATCCAGGTTCAAGACTTCAACGACCACTGTCCCACTCTGACCAGCACCGTCCAGACTCTGTGTCTCCCTGATGACTACGTTCTCGTCAATGCTCACGATGGGGATGGACCTCCGAACGGGCCACCTTTCCAATTCACCATCCTCCCAGAAAACTCCAAGGGCAAGTGGCACGTGGAGAATCTGAATGGTCAGTACAAGCCTGGTATCTCCCAATGTCCCTAAGCGTCTTAGTATAAGCCAAATACAACCAACATTGTTTATCTAAACTCAGAGAAAACCAAAGCATGGTAGATACACTGCAAGACATTAGTTGTTGCAAAATTGTATACAACATAAAAACACAGTATGTGATTGTTGTTGAACTGTATGAGATCACAGTGACTGGTCCCATCCATCCATCTATTCATCAGCAGTCAAAGCAGGGACGCTTAGACTTTCCTCTCCCTGGACACTTCCTCCAGCTCCCCCGGGTAAACTCCAAGGCATTCCCAGGCCAGCCGAGAGAGTCCCTCCAGTGTATCCTAGGTCTTCCCCGGGGCCTCCTCCCAGTGGGACAAGCCCATAACACCT
Organism: Bostrychus sinensis; assembly: GCA_020698575.1. Classification (NCBI taxonomy): domain Eukaryota; kingdom Metazoa; phylum Chordata; class Actinopteri; order Gobiiformes; family Eleotridae; genus Bostrychus; species Bostrychus sinensis. The sequence goes on from CM036246.1 coordinate 29,792,596, forward strand.
TCCCAGGAGGCATCTAGAACAGATGCGGAGGAAATTAATTTCAGCCCCTTATATCCAAGATCTTGTCCTTTTGGTCATGACCCAAAGCTCCTGACCATAAGTGAGAGTAGGAACAAATATCGAGTGGTAAATTGGGAGCTTTACCTTTTGGCTCAGCTCCTTCTTCACCACAGCAAACCGGTACATTGACTGCATTACTGCAAACACTGCACTGATCCGCCTGTCAATCTCATGCTTCATCTTTCTCTCACTTGCGAACAATACCTCGAGATACTTGAACTCCTCCACCTAAGCCAGGAGCTCTCACTTTCTCAGGACAGGGCCAAAACTGGACTTCTTCCGGACCCCGGCTGCACCTAAAAGTTTGTCCTGGTTGTGCAACTGGTCGCTAGTCATTGTGCTTAATATTCTGCACAATAACTAACTATCCCAGTAGCAGCTTTAGCATCAAAAATAAGGGTAACGCGGATGGTATCTTCTGGTATAACTTTTTATCCTTTCTTTTTGACAGACACAGCCGTGATCCTGAGGTCCGACGAAAAGTCCTTGTGGCCTGATGTGTATGAAGTGGAGTTTACCGTGACTGACCAGCAGGGGAAGGCCTGTCCTGAACCACAGAAAGTCCATGTCCGAGCGTGTACCTGTGAGGATGGGCTGAAGTGTGGACGGAAAGGAGGAAGTGGTGAACCAGACAAAAAAGTGGAGTTTGGTCCTGCGGGCATTGGTCTGCTGTTCTTGGGCCTGCTCTTACTGCTATGTGAGTACAAAAAGAAGATCCTTTCATGTGTTGACAATATAGATGCATCATGATTGACTGTGAGTGTTTCCTGTCACAGTGCTCCTCCTGTTGGCTCTGTTCTGCCTGTGCGGAGGGGCTGGAGCTATGCCAACAGAGTTTGCAGAGATGCCGTTTGACAACAAATCCAACCTGATTAATTACCGTACTGAGGGCCAAGGAGAGAACACTGTAAGGACTAGCAAACAAATACCTACAGCATTTTTTTAAACAGTGTATTAAGTCTGGTCTCACTGTACTTTACAGGAGGTGCCCTTGATGCCCATGCAAACAAATGCTGATTTGGTAGATATGGGCATGACCACTAAAACCTCAGCGATGGGACCAGTGGATAACATGGAGATCAAGCAGCATTCTTTTGCCTCGATGGAAGGAATGAATGGAGCGTTCCAACAGGGCTATGGAGGTGTTCAGATGGAGGGCACCTGGAGGGGCATGAACCAGATGGGTGGCAGTGGTTTTCACTCGGAGTATATGAGCAGAGAAAGAGGGGATATATATGACGGCATGGCTCTGCCATACCACTACCTGGGACAGTATTACAACCAGGTCAGCATCACTCATTTTATAAACCTATTTATTGAATCACAATAACACTATTTAACCTGAATCTGACTCTGTGTTTGTCTAACAGAAGGTGCAGAGTGATGATGATGGCCTGATTGGGAAGGACAATCTCCTGGTGTATGACTATGAGGGCCGGGGCTCCAGTGTGGGCTCCTTGGGCAGCTGCAGCAATCTGGCTCCGGACAATGACCTACAGTTCCTCAACGACCTGGGACCCAAGTTTAAGACTCTGGCCGAGGTCTGTGGGGGCAAGCAGATCGAGGATAAGTTCCAGCCCCTCGGCCCTGCTCCGCCCAGCACCTCCATCATCTCTCACACAGCAGTGTCCCATGTGTTGCCCCCGGCGCCCAAACTAGAGCCTATCCCCAAACCACAGCCTATCCCTCAAACACAGCCCGTCCCCAAAGCAGAGGCCAGCAGCAGCAGTGTGGTCCGAGAAAGCACCGATCGCTCTCAGACGGTCACAGTCAGAGAGGTGAGCAGGGAGGCCTCTGGGGGCCCGGCCCCTCAGGCCCCTCAGGGCCCTCAGGGCCAGGTGCTGCTCCTCCAGCCGCAGCCGCAGCCACAGCCACAGCTCTACTACACCACAGCCCCGATGCTTCAGCCCATGCACTACGTGGTCCAGCCTCAGGCCCAGAACACGGTGCTCCTGGCCGAGGCCCCGGGCCCCAACATGCAGAGTGTGATGTTGGTGAACGGCTCCCAGACCGCCCCCGCCCAAGGCATGGTGGTCCAGGGACAGACCATGATATCAGGACAGGCCCAGGTCCCCGGTGTGGTGCTGGTGGACAGGAACAGAGTGCAGGGGCCCGGCTCACAGACCATGATGCTGGTGGAGGGAAAGGTCCCATCGGGCTCAAAACAGGTTCTGAGGACCGGCCAAAACCTGGTGCAACCAGGACTCTCGGGGTCTCAGACTCTCCTGGTGGTAGGCTCCTCCAACACAGCACAGGGCCAGCAGTCTGGGACCCTCAATAGAGGTCTTTCAGGGTCTCAGACAGTCCTAGTAATGGGCTCTTCTGGCTCAGCACAGCAGCCTGTGACCCTCAACACCGGTCTTTCGGGGTCTCAGCCAGTCCTAGTAGTGGGCTCCTCCAACACAGCACAGGGCCAGCAGCCTGGGACCCTCAAGAACAGTCTGTCAGCGTCTCAAAGGGCCCTCAACACAAATAGCACCTCCACTATGTACAGCTCCAGCAGCACAGGGAACATCACATTGAACAGCGCCCCCTCTGGCTCCAGAAAGGTTGTGCTTCAGGAGAGGGTCCTGCAGCAGTGAGCCCAGACTCATCAACAGCAGCTTCACCAGACAGGTCAGAAGTCATTAGTCATCAGTAAATGGCCTTAATCACACATCCAGACCCAAACAGATGTTTATCCCCGGCCCACACACAGCTGCAAGGCACTCACTGATCATCAAACAACCACAAGACAGTATTTTGGAAAGAAACCTGTTCGCCCAATCTGTTTTAAAATAAAAAGTGGGACTTATGTTGGGAGCCCAACTACTAACCAGGATTTAAAGACATTATAAGTTCTCTGAATAGTTTTTTTTATTTTTTATTTCGGATGAACACTGTGTTTTTAATGATGTCTTTCTTAACAGCTTTTATGATCAGCTGAATGTCAGGTTCCAGTCTCTAGAGATAAAGCAATAATGTACAGTGCAGAGAAAATAATGTTAGCTAAAAAATGCCTTGTCTTCTTGTATGAGGAAATGTATGTTGTTTGTTCTCAGTGTGTGGTACATGTCACTTTATTTGCTAACACCATTCATTTAAAACTAAGGCACTGGGTGTTTTTATTGAGCAGCACTGACTGTAGTCTACTGTATATTTGTCCTAAACCATGTCTGCGTGTTATGTTTTATTTACAGAGGGTCCATAATAATTCTACATTAGCTTTTGTGGTTTATGGATTTTTGTTATGCCCGACTCTTTTGCATTTTTGTCAATGTGCACTTGTTTTTAATAAAATAGATCTTCAGAAAAATTGTGCGGGCCTGATTAAGACCTTTTTTTTTTTTTTTTCTCAATGTGTTCTCTGTGCTGTATATAGTATCATTAAGGAAAAAAATATTTCTCAGCTTTTTTTTTTACATTTGAACAAACAAAAGTGGCATGTACAAAATTATTCATACCCTTTGCAAACTGTCAGTCTATGGGAAAATCCAAAGTTCTATACCATTGCAAATAGTCCATACTCTTCTAAAGCATCCTAATTACCCTGATTCATTGGAAATAGCTGTTTTAATCAACACAACAGGTGAAAAACAGAAGCTCTCTGCAATTGGTTTGTGGACAGTCATGGCTAAGACAAAGGAGCTCTCTGAGGACCTGCGGCTGCGCATTGTGGCTGCTCACAAGTCAGGAAAGGGCTATAAGACCATATCAAAATGTTTTGAGGATCCAGTGGCTACAGTGCAAAGTGTTATTAAAAAATACAAGACGATCTGCACTGTGACAAATCTCAGAGGATGTCGTCGGATGCCAAAAGTGACACCTGTGCTGGCCAGGAGAATAATAGTGAGAGGTAAAAAAAAATCCAGGGATCACCACCGAGGCCATCCTGATGAATCTGGGCTCTGCTGGTGGTAACACCTCCAGGCACACAGTCCAACACACACTGCACACCGCTGGGTTCCATGAACACAGACCAAGGAGGACACCACTTCTCCAGATAAGGCACAAAAAAGCCCGCTTGGCCTTTGCAAATGCTCATCTGGACAAAGGAGAAGGCTTCTGGTCTTCTATTTTATGGTCAGATAAAACAAAAATTGAATTGTCTGGCCACAATGATGTATCCTTCATTTGGCGTAAAAAAGGAGAAGCCTTCAACCCTAAGAACACCATCCCCACTGTCAAACCTGGTGGTGGGAACCTAATGTTTTGGGGGTGTTTTTCAGCTGGTGGACCAGGGAACCTAATCACAGTAAATGGCACCATGAAAAAGGAGCAATACATCAAAATTCTCAACAACAACATCAGGCAGTCTGCAGAGAAACTTGGCCTTGGGCACCAGTGGACATTTCAGCACGACAACGACCCAAAACACACAGCAAAAATGGTGAAGAAATGGCTAGCAGACAAAACCATTAACGTTTTGCCGTGGCCCAGCCAGAGTCCTGACTTGAATCCAATTGAGAATCTGTGGAGGGAGCTAAAGATCAGGGTGAGGGCAAAGAGACCCTCAACCTGAAAGAGTTGGCGCTCATTGCTAAAGATGAATGGGCAAAAATACCAAGGAGACATGCAAAAAGCTGGTCAGCAATTATAGGAAGTGTTTGATTGCTGAAATAGCCAATAAAGGCTTTTCTATTGATTATTGAGAAGGGTATGAATCATTTTGGACATGCCACTTTTTGTTCAAATGTAAATAAAAGATGATACTTCTTGTACATCTTATTATCTTTTTGGAGAAGCCTGTGTCATTTCCATAAAACTCATTTTTGCCATTAATCTTCTGTCAGTAAGCATACTATTGTCTCAGTAACATATGGCTGTTTTTAGTAAGGAGTTAGTTCAGTACATGGAGGACCAGGGTTTAAACCACCCCATGATCAGATTTGTAAATATAGAAAGTAGGGATGTCCCTGTAAACCAAAACACAAACCACTGCAACATAACCAAGTGCAGTGGGCTGGCGAAAAAACAAATTATTTATTAATTTGTGTTTATAATTTTGGACAATGTCAAAAGAGGCTCCAGCGTATAATCAGCTTCAATCAACTTCAGTTAAAATAGCTGTTCACGCATGGTATCGTGGCTAATGCTACTGCTAGTGCATAGAGCAGCTTAAATACTAACTGTGGAGACTCTGCAGATGCTGAAAAACACTACTAATGGCAGAGAAATAAGACACTTTACCTCTGTAATGTCTTTGTTTTGATGTGTAGGCAGTTTGACAAAAGCAGTGTAGATGTGCAGCCTGCAGCATGCTATCTTTATGACTTTGTTTATGTATGCTAATTAGCCACATGCTCTGGAGCTTAGGCTTTTAACAGGCATCATATAGTTGTACAAATTTTGGCCTAAACTAAAAGTCATTGTGAGAGTAATGCACACTGCTAAAGATTTGCTGATGTTTTGTTCAAACATTAAGCATAAAAATATAGCTATGCAGTATGTTAGGTGTTACTACAAAATGCAAAAAAATAATGATGAAAAAAAATTGTAGAGGGACTCAGATCGGCTAAAACTGAAAACATGAAATGATCAGTATCAGGAGCCAAAAAAAGTTGATAGAAAGTCACTTACCTGCTGGCAATAGGGCTTTTTGTCAGTAGTTTAGTGTAGAGTGGACGGATCATTCATATTTAATATATCTATTTGATCAGTATTCATTTGTTAGAGTTATTATTATTACAGTAGCTATTTTAATGAAATGCATTTATTGAAAAGCATGATCAAAATCAATGACTTTTGTCTTTTACAGCCGGTCAACTTCACAGTCACAGTCCATTGGTATGCAACACTTTCTCTCAAATGCAGATTTTTTTGCACCCACCATACATTTTGTCTTAAATTTGTCTCTGTTTAGTACTTATGGGAGCAACAGTGGGAGGCAGAGTGAGGTACAGTGGTCGTCCTAGCAGCCACGTCTCCGTCAGTCTGCAGTGAATGAATAATGCAGAAAGGTGCTGTATAAATCCAATGCAGTATAATTATTATTAGCTGCTATCTTGTTCTTTTAGTAGTTCTCGTCGCTGCACCAAGACCACATCCACTGCGCCCAACAGAAATGAAACAAAACCATTTTGTCTGAATCAGTATCTCTGCATGTCTGTGGAGGTTGTAAATGTTATTTGTGAAAGAAGACTGTAAGGTTTGCTTAGTCAGACATATTTACGTCATATCACCCAAGACATTAAATGAAAGATGTGGGAGTGTGCCCAGACTGAATGTTGACAGAGTTTGCATGCTGAAACAGTAAGGCATTGAAACCCTGGGACATTGGGAAATTCAGAACTTGGATTCAACCCAAATAGGACTTGACTAAGATAGAAATATGACAACAGGAAGGTGAGCGGTGGTTGGTTTGTAGGATGTAGTACAAGGAACGGTATAGGACTAGCTTTGCTGCTTTGATCTACTGAGAAAAAGAAAACTGAAGCTGTGAGGCGGGGTGCAAGAGAGCATTAGCTACTAATTTCACTTCAAGTCAGAATATTCAACAGTGCCGGCCCAGGAAATGCAATGTAACAATCAGCAGATATCTAAAGGCCTACATTTAGTGAGACTCAGATTAATGGGGTTCCACCTAGTTTATTCTAACAAAGTTGATCTAACAAGCACATCTTCAGAGTTGACATCTTATCTTCCAATTTGTTTTACGAACAGTACAAATGCTGCTTATAAAGAAGACATTTCATTCATTCAGGTCACAATGACCTGAAAGTAGCTCATTAATAAATACTGTATCCATCATGAGTTAAGTGTATGTTTCACTTTAATGTCACCTACTGCATTAAAATACACCAAGATGCACAGCAGGGAGCGGACTGGTCAATGATGTGACTCTCTGCTGGGATACACGGCTACAAACAAGATTCCAAATTAGTGCAAGTAGTGCTGTGTGTGAAGTGAACTGTATCAAACACACAACAAGCATGAATTTGTCAGACTTGCTTCACGTCAGCTGCTCGCCGTGAGGGTTGCGTTTGTGCTGTGTCTCCAAATTGTGTGCATGCATGAGTGAGAACTGGCATAGGGATACCAAGGTTTCACACCTATTTTTTTTTTATTTTTTATAGGTCCCACCTTTGGCGCAAAGAGTGGCGGACGCCAGTTTCAACCTCGTTTTGGGTGCACGCAAGCTTTCTAAATGAGATCCCTGGACCTTGTAAATATTTATGCTTGTATATAAAGATCAGCTAAAATCTACCCACTCACTGACAGCACACACACATCAGCTCATAGCCATTTACAAAACTAATGTCACTAAACCATTGAAAACAAAATGCAGCCTGTGTAATTTCCTGAATGTACACAGAGCGTGTGTTAAGGAGTCTACATATTCATTATATTTTCCCATTAGTCATTTCTTGTGATAAACATTCACCTGAACAGTTAGAGGGTGAGTCAGGATTTTGGACCCTATATAGTGAGAAAGAACAATCTGGACTGAAGCAAGCTTATTTGCATACTCTAACTCAGTGAACATACAGGCCTGGGCATGCTAAGACATAAGCTTTACATTTGATGTTAAAAGAAGGTGGTAATCCAAATGAAAGGTCAGAACTCCCCAAAGGGAGTTTAATCAGATGGTGACTGCTTCAGATAGAGCTGAAACACAGGTGTGTCTGATTAGAACTTGTGTTTTTTTATATAATAATCCAAGTCCATAGCAGTGGGACAGGGCTACCTACTGTAATATAGTGTTGTTGTTTTTTTTTTTGTTGTTGTTTTTTTTTACTTTAGTACCTACTCCTGGGTCTATGGGGTTATATACAATAAAGATCAACGACAAATTCAAGTTTTACAGAAACCTGCTTCATCATTAATATTGTTTGACGGAGCTATGGACCACTGGACAAATGTGTGTGTATCAAATACAGACTCATAGAGGTATCTCCTTTTGCAGTATCCGGTGGCCGACTTTTTCATGCATGCAGAAAACACAAAGTGCCCACCTCCTGAGGACCTCCACCAGGGGCCGACCCAAAGTTTTGGCCCACCAGCCGCCTGACCCCTGTCCCATATGACAGCACTTCTCCACAGAGTAAGATTGCAATGGCCTTATCCACCACTAAGCTGTGCAGTGTCTGTTGGTGTCTCTTTTCCCAGTGCTGTCCTGGGTGGCCATGGAGCCAGACTCTTAACGTGTGCACGGGGGTCTGGAGTTTCTGAAGTGACTCCTCCATGAGGGCCACGAGGGTCCCTGTGGGTGTTTGTGGGGACCATAGCGGCAGTTCACAAGGGGTTTGATCTCCTCATGGCCCATCCCCTGGTGGATCACTTCTTGCAAGGCGCAGGTTATTTTAGCAAGGCTGCAATAATAACATAGTTTACAGCTTACAGGAGTGGTAAGACAAGCAATAACGCTTAAGTGACATGAGTCAGTGTGACTTTGGTTGTTTATCTCTTCCAACACACCTGATGCATTTCATGTAATTATAGACAACATTCCTGTGCACTGAATCATAATATGTTTGTTTTACATAAAGTTACTGAGTATACTGTAATTTTCTAGTTATACACAGTGACATTAGAATATTATGCTCACAAAATGCAGGGCTATTAGTGGTTCTTAGGGTTTCTAAAAGTACAGTTGGAGGTAGAGCCTTTATCAAGCTCCTGTTTTATGGAATCATCTTCCAGCTCACGTTATAGAGGCACAGTCTCTACGTTAAGGTTAGACTTAAAACATTCCTCTTTGAGAAATCTCATGGTCAGGCCAGCGAGGAACAGAGTTAACTCCACAGCTGAAGCTAAGCTGCTCTAGGAGCTAGAAGCTGGAGGAAGTATAGTGCACTGACCCTCTGTCCTCTGGTTCCATCTGCTGCTCCTCTTCTATCACTGTCATTAATATAATCTAATATTCTTTACTCTTCTTATTCTTAATTAGTTTTGTCAGTATCATTAATATAATCTATCACTCTCTCTAATCCGTTCATTGCTATTCACAAGTTGTCCCTCTGTCTGTGTCAGATGCCTGGCTGCTGTTAGATGCCCCTGTGATGACTGGACCTTAGTGGACCCCATCTGTGCTCCTGTCCTGACCTAGACCCTTAAACTCTTATGGACTTCCCGGACCCCTACCTCATACCCACTCACCTGTCTGGATGTGGGCTATCTGCTGCGTCATTACAGACCTGAACTATGAAACTATAAATGAGCTAATGGAATTTATTTAACAGGAGAGGATTTCTCCTTCAATGTGGTCTCCATTAGGTTTCATTTTTTATTCACAATGGCTGGGTTTTTTAGGAGTTTTAAGGACAGGGGATGTCCTGGGACTGTTCAGTTTAGTTTAGTTTAATTATTGTTTATGTTTGATTGTACAAGTGTTTTATTGTTTACGCCTATTACTGTAAAACCTTTTGAGGCTGCTGTGATATCGGGCAGTGGAGAAAAGACATAAAATTGAGCACTGAGGGACATTTTTTTTCTGAGTCTAGACTAGAACACACAACACAGGGCGAGCTGTAGTTGCTCTGTAAATGTGCAGCATGCTCTATCAACTGAGCTAAAGTAATACTTTATGTGCAAATAGAGAAAACACTATTAATCTAATCTGTGCTGTTAAGTTTTTTGGCACTAATTAGTTCAGCATGGCGTTCTTCTCTTTGCCTATAAAAAAAATGCTCAGAATAATTTTTTACATCAATTAAAGTTTATTTCTATAGCACTTTACAAGAACACAAGGAAGACCAGTGCTTTACATCAAAAAAAAAAAAAAAAAAAAAATTACAAAAGTTTAATCAATACTATAAAATGTATAAAACAATAAGACAATTTTACATGGAGCAGTAAAGACACTTTGTTATTTTTACATACTGTATGGGATTAAATTTTTTTCCCAGCACAGCAGCATCCTTGTCATACTTCTGATTGATTCCATTGTCTAGTTATGTTCTGTATGTGTTAACTCATATACATGTCAAATAGTTATGACTCATAGGAAACAAGACGTCAGATAAACATGCCCTAAATGCAACTTGTACAACCGTATAAATCAGTCTGTCGCAGGAGCACCATCAGACTGCTGGTAACTTTCCAATAAACAAGATGCCAACGCAGCCTTATATCTGCAGCAAGCTAGACCAGAAATTTAGAAGACTTTAACTCGCTATGGTCTAAAAGCATTAGGTATCAGTTCATTCACATAAAGAGGCTATATTCAGCCAAATCAACTTTTCTTGGCTTTCTACTATGTTATAATGTTATTTCTTCATCAAAAACACACCTGGAGTGGTGTTTTGTTTCATCCACGCCTGTTAGAGTAATCCTGTAGTCTCGGGCTCTGAGTATCTGAGGCCTCAGAACGCTCAGTTCCACAAACCTCCGCCTCTGCCACGAAGCCCCGCCCACTCCAGGAAGCACTGACCAATCAACAAGCCCTCTACATCCAGTCTGCTCTCATTTATTTATCCAAAACACAGTGTACAGCTCTGTTTCCACTGATTCCTCACAGCTATTTTTCATTTTGTAGTAAAATGGCATTAAAAAAATGTTTAAGGAACTGAACTGCTTTTTTTCATTGATCATGTTCAAGACCTAACAGAGCTTAAGTCACATAATGTTTTTAAAGGTTGTAAACTCTGCAGTGCTGTTCTAGAGATGATCAAGATTATTAAAAAATATATATAAATAAAGCATAATATATCCCCTTCAAAAAGAAATTTCAAGTAAAAACAAAAAAAGCTCTCCTCTCTCTTGCCGTATACACAGTGAAGCCCGAAATTATTCATATCCCTGGCAAATTCTGACTTAAAGTTACCTTCATTCAACCAAAATGCCACTTTTTGTTCAAATGTAAAAAAAAGCTGAGAAATATTTTTTCTACAATATTATCTTTTGGGAGAAGCCTGTCATTTCTGGTCAAAAAAACTAAAAAACTTGCTGGTTGAATGAAAGTAACTTTAAGTCAGAATTTGCCATGGGAATGAATAATTTCAGGTTTCACTGTATGTGTTTCATTTTATTTTTTTAATGCCAGATTTGTGCACTCTTCTTTTTTCTCTTTATCTGTCTATTTTATTTTATTTTTTTCTGAATTTTGTATCCTTTTAGTTGGACTTGCCTCCACCATTACTGAAGTGAATAAAGATGTGCATGAGCTTGGCCTCGACCACTGAACGTGTCCCTGATCTGAATGGGAACGCTCCTCTTTGTTCTGAGTGTGACTGGTCAAAAAAAATCAGCCTCTGCTCTGTCAAAAACACTTGACGAGGTCCCAGAGTCTCATTTTCCTCACATATGACTTTTATTTTGCAGCTATACAAATGAAAAAAATTGTGGAATGTATTGTCAACCACTTTCTCTGAAGAATACACACTCAGCTCTAGCCAGTTTAATTCAGAATGGACAAAGTCTCTTGGATAAAAGACGAGATGGCTTCAACTCTGCAAACCACGTCCAAGGCAAGTCGTTTAGTTTTATACAGCCCTGTACCGAAACAGTTGCCTCAAAAGACTTTACAGACAAAATTAGACAAACAGATATGCAAACAGACTGTTCAAGACAACAGCCTCGGTCCTTAGACTCTCCATATCGCTAAGGAAATTTGCAAAAAAAAAGCCAAAGCCAATCACTCAAGAGGTCTGTGTGCTTAAATACCCTGTGATCTGAAGTCTTACCATTAACTACGTGAACACTTTTAGGGTAAGAGTTAAATCTTAGACAACCAATAAGCATTCTAATCCCATAATTTCAATCTTTTCATTTGGAAAAAAGCCACTTTGATGTGAAAATGTCATCTCAGCACAGGCCTACAGGCTCTAGTCTGTGGGAACCCAGTGAGAGGTATGCAGACTATATAGGCATTCTTTTGTTTAGACTTCTTCGACTCAGCCCAGGGAACTGTTGCTCTCTGGCCCGGGTCCAAGAGTTTCTAATGACAGTAACGTATAGAGCAGAGTGGGTGGAGGTTCAATCCGTGCACACTGTTTGCAGACATGTCGACGCTGCATGTTTATTATATATCTGAGTATTGCTGTGGCCCGATCTTCTTCATTCTGAATCAAAGCTTGCTGCGATTAGTTTAATTACCGAGTGCAGTGTGAGTGTCAGTTTATCAAAGCTGTCATTAAGAGCACACATCTTAAGGCTATTAAAATTTTCTGGCAGTAAAATGAACTTCTGATGGCTCATGTTCAGGCTTCCATTAGGTATTCGGGCACAGCGCAGTCGTCTTTCACCACATCGGCCTCACTCAGCTCAGATAGTCTTCTGACATTTAGCACCTAAAGAGAATAGATCATTGTTTGAGTTTGTTTTGTCGATCTTTTGTCACATGTGGATGGTTCAAGACAATGGTAATACTTATGTTACAAATGAAGGTCGACCCAACAATGGTAACGCTATATATTAAGATAATCATAGTGAACATGAAGTTTTGGGGTGGCTTAACACGTCTGCCTCTCAGCAAGGAGATTGTGGGTTTGATTCTCAGTCCAGACGATTGCAATCTCTCTGAGTGGAGTCTTGTTTTTTCCTCTTGAAATTGACTAATATTTTGTCTTTGTTATTGTTAAAGAGGCCTGTTCAAAGCTAGTTTTAAATATGGTTTATTCTCCAGAGACAATTAAACATGTTATTTCAGTGACTAATACTAATAATCAAGCAATTGTAAGCAGCACAGTTTTATGAAGTTTATCAGCCATAAAAGAGCTACATAAAAGGTTTTGTTGTAGTTTGTTGCACTGGTTGGTACAGTATACTGAAGTGGCATTGTTTTTACATTGGATGCCCTCCCTGACACAACCCTCCCAGCACAAAGAATATACTGGCTTGTGACCTCCTGTGGTGGGGTTACATTAAATTAATGTATTTTTCTCTCAGCCTGATTTCTGTCTTAAACCAGACTTTATTCCTTGAAGATTCATAAACGTCATCATTGTTGGCTCTAATTGTATCTTTGGATGAAACATTTTTTATCTGATTTGCATCAAGCTGACATGTATCAACTTCTGCACCTTTTAAATCATAGGAGGATGGATATTATTTAATTTGGACGTAGCAGTGAGCATCAGTTATCAAGTTATCAGATCTAAGAATTACAGCCGACAAAGATGCCAAATCCTGCAAGTCCGTGCATGGACAGATCCCACATTGTGGTATGTAAGTCAGACCACACTGATCCAGGTGCACACCGCTCCTCTGCACATTATACCCATAAACCACAGATGATTTAACACAACAGGATACTGGAAACTAAAAACCCAAAGAGGGATGCTCTGATAGATTGCAGATTTATTATTCAAAGTCTGTGTGGTCTGTAATATTGTCCAGTATCACAACTCCCTGCTATAACAAACAACAAAGGTAACACTTTTTTAAAGATGCAATGAAGAACTATAAAAAAATGAAGACATGTTAGAAGCCATCATCATTAGATTTTTGGTTAGGGTGAGGAAAACTCAGGTAGTGTGGAAAAAAGGGCAACCTGAAGGAGATGGACCCTCTCAAGAAAGTGAGAGATCGAACCCCATCTGGTTATAAAGTCAATAAAGGAATAAGATGACTATAAAACAACCTGCACCTGCATCATCTTGTCAATTTAAAATAAAACCTTCTCTATGTTTTCTAGTGTATGCTAAGGACTGAACTGCTAAACCAATTATAAACAGTTTTAGCCTCAGTTGCACACACAGACTGATTGCCACAGGGGCATCAAGAAAGAGTTACAAGATGTAACTCCAGTTCTCTGAGTGTGTTAGTCAGTGCAGTTTTTCATAAGTTATTTGTTAGTTTGCAATTATTAATGACCACCCATATGCTATATTTAAGTTACAGGCTTAGCAACTTGTGCTTTAAAATTGGTTGTAGCTCTTCACAGATGCACATGTTTTTATTTTTTGGAAACAACTGGCTCTTTTGATCCGGATGGTTGCGGACCCATGTATTAGGTAAATTGCTCCAGTTACCCGTGACCTCTAAAGGGAGTAGGCAGAGAAACATAAGCAAATGAATAACACCGCCCTGCATCTAGAAAAAAAGTTTAGGCTGTTCTGCAAATCACACTTTCTTTTTACCTCATGCAGAGTTCAAATATGCCACTGAAAATTCCCTATCACGTACTGTTTTCCCACAAAATAAGAATGTTTTTAATAATTATGGTAAATTATAGGGTTATACATACAGTAAAAGAAGTCATCACTATGATTTTGCCAAGCTTTTTTCTATTTCCTTTGGTCCACTGTCTAAGGTTCTCAGCACAAGCATGGTTTGTCACCAAGCTTCAGTCCAAAATATTTTACCAATCCTGTAATTTTCTGCCATTGTTTGGATGTTGTTGTCACAGATGTAGCAGAAATCATCTGGGCTATGCTTGAATTTCCGTCTTTCACTGGTCATTATAAATCCCTGATTCATATAGCATTAGCATAGCATTCATATAAGAGCTAATCAGAGGAAAAGTGATAAATGTTGCCCATCTATTGTACATAAGGATAGACTTTCCTGTGTTAGTGGCAGTGTATCTGGACTCAGCCTCAGTCAGTCGTCTAAAAATTAGTAAGAAACAACTATCAGATCCTATTCAGCAAATCTGATGCAGGGCGGTGTAAATAAAAAGCTGTTTATTGCTTACCAACTGCAGAATCAGATTAGCTCATGTTTATTAAACTGTTGCAGCTGTGAACACCTCCAGGATGGGTTAGGGTTAGTTTTTTGTTCTTTTGGGATCACAAGGTTAACACTGCCTTAATTCCGAGTGAAAGAGAGTTATCTAATGAGATTCAAGTTAAAGCAACACTAAAAAATAAACAAAAAAGCAACCTGCATTGTATCAAATCTTAAAAGTGTGGTATCACCCATCACACGCCACAAAGTATAGCAGGTTGTCCTTTAATCAGGTTTGATTCCCGTGACCCCCAGCTCATACTGCCGTTGTGTCCTTGGGCATACACCCTCCAGTGTCTACTTACAGTAAAATAAAGCTATTTTTTTTGTACAGATATGAGGAGAAGAAAACAAGCAAAGGCACACACAGGACCGGACTCATAAGTTTTTGATTTACTCTGAAATGTAGGGGGAGCTCCGTAGAGAAAAATGGGACCAAAACAGCAAAAGAACAAGCTAATATGGTTTTCCTCTAAATTATATAAGGGTGACTTCGAAGACACCAAAGATTTCAAAAATAAAGAAACTAACTAGTAATAATATTATGATCTTGCAAAGAATCCAGAATTTGTGATGCACATAAACAATCAGAGCATCAGTGACTTGTGTGTGATGCCATGACTTTGTTGTAGCCATTAACTTTAACTTTTGCATTTTTCTGAGCTTTCTACCATGTCATAATGTTGTTCCCTCATCAAAAACTTACCTGGAGTTGTGTTTTGTTTCATTCTGACCTCTGGCACAGCCTCTCTGAGGTCTCAAAACGCTTGTTTCCACGAACCTCCGCCCACTCCAGGAAGCACTGACCAATCAGCAAGCCCTCTACATCCAGTCTGCTTTCATTTATTTATCCATGAAACAGTGTACAACTCTGTTTCCATTGATTCCTCGTAGCTGCTTTTCTTTTTGTAGTAAAATTGCCATATATAAAAAGTTTAAGGAAATAAACAGCTTTTTTTTCTATCTTTATGTTCAGCATAGCCTAACACTGGGCTCTTCACCTGTTTCTTTATGGTAGTAGTGAAGTATTTATTGAAAATCCTTTCTCTTTCTAGATTTAGATTTAGTTTAGATTTATTAGTTCTATTTGAAAATTCTATAGGATTGAAGATTTTCTAATAGATTAATAGATATGTGTCTTTAAGGATTTTGCAAGCTGTATAGTAATTTTAATGTCTTACAACCTAATCACATTTTTTTTTTTTTTTTGAAAATCACTTTTCTGCTAGATATCAGGTGAAAAGCTATGAATTATTTAGGACATAGTTGAAATATTCTTTTTGTAAATGAAACCTCTAGTCAAAAAACAAGGTATATATTAATAAATAAACTGAGAGAAAGGGCAGGTAACAATACACAAAGTGGTAGAGTGCAAATATTTCAGTAGTAAAAGTAAATCGACATTTCTGACTACACTGTAAAAAATATCTGTAGATTTCAACAGTAAAAGACCGTAATTGATATATCGGTAAAATACTGTGTTGGTTACGGTAATTAACTGTAATATTAAAAATAAGGCAAAATTGTATCTTTTAGTTTTATTTTTTGTATTTTATACAGTATAATACTGTTAAAATAATTGAGTACTGTGTTTATTACAGTTTCACACCTTTTTAAAAAAGAAAATAACTTTAAATTTTACAGTAAATGTTGATTAAAACCTAAGTCACAAACTGTAAAATATACAGTTAATATATTTTTTTGAAAGAAAATAACTTTAAATTTTACAGTAAATAATAATAAAAACCAAGTCAAAAACTGTAAAAACAACATTTGTGAGAAAATTATACTGTAAAATTAAATAGAGGCCTCTTTTTAGAAGTTTTTACCATAAAATTTACAGATTTTTTTTTTACAGTGTAGAACAGGTTTATGCACCGACTGCTGACATTGTTTCGTGTTGGAAGTATGCAAATAAGATAAAGTACCTCTGAGTGAACGGGACGTCCCTCACAGGCAGTGTGGGACAGTGGCACATGTAACAGGAGAGAGCTCCTAAAGAAAGGGGGAAGGTTCAGACCGAGGCAAAGGCAGGTGCTGCGGGACGACTGATAAAAAGGTTTGGAGGAGGAGACAGGAGGCAGACGCAGGATCGGGTCACATGTGCGTTTTACTGTGAAGGCAGCTCATGCAAATTTGACACCAGTTCGGGACGGAGGCAGGCAGCGTTAGGAGAAAACTACATGTGACTCTAAAACTTGGAGTGAGTTTCGACCATGGCTCTGCTGCTTCTTCACCTGACCGTACTGGTGAGTGTCTGCCATTTTGCATTTACGAAAAAATTGGAAGCATGTAATCTTCTCCAGCATTTGGCAGAAGACATAATGTATAATATTTGTGTAGCCATGTGTGGTGCGTTCATTTATGGCAAAATTATGCATAGGCTACAAAAGCTGCAATAATGGTTGATGAGAAGAGAAGCAGTCTAATTAAATCTTTCATGGTACCCATATTTTAAAACGATTTAGACTCCACTTTAGAGTCTGTGAGGTTAAAATTAATACATTTTCTGTATAAATTAGGTATTTTTTTTAATGTTTTAAATTATTTTTAGCCTCATGTCTAACTCTTTTCTTCAGACATGTTCATTTTATTTCCACTTCAGTGAAATACCCTTCAACTACCTGAAACATTTTTCCTAAATTTTGCCCTGCTGGAAATTTTTGGTGACCCACTTTTGAGTCCCAACCCAGTGTTTGGAAACCACCGGACCAGCTCACTCGAGGAAACCCATGACAGGATGAGCAGTAGAAAGTAAATAGATAAATGAATAAAAGTACTTTCTTACTCAACCAAGTGGAAATTCAAACATTAGGATGACATGTTGAGTAAAATGCAACGACTTTATTGTGTGCTGCAAGGAAAGCACGTACAAGAAGGTCACCAACTGTTTAATGTAAACAATGAGGGATCAAGAGAAGGATTTTACAACATATAACACAAGCTTCATTAGAGTTTTAGGGGTAATTGTGCAGTTTCTGGACAAACATCTGAGTGTGCTGTATGACTTGTTACAGATCTTAAAATTGAAGTTGTAGTGAGTTGTGCAAGTTTTTGGTCTAGTAGCCTATTATTTATGCACCATGTCTTTACTCAATACTGAATATAAATGTACTAAAACTTGCTTTTGCTGAACAACATGTTAATTATTGTCCCCAGCTGTAATAAATAAAACTACCATTTTAGACACTGGCACATTTTATTTTATTTTTTAAATGGTGGAAAATTAAATTAATTAAATGAGTATAACCTGTCCTATGCTCTGTTTGATAAGAGACAAAACATTTTGTTCAAATGTTAGCAGTAGATAGCCTTATACTTAATCTATTTGCCACCCCTTAAATGATCCATTAGCCTCCTTTCCCTTTTTCCCATCACATTTTTTCTTTAGATCTGCCTCTGGACCAGCGCCACTTACCAAAACAGGCACATCATGTTAAAAAAAACACGGCATGAGAGTGTACCACAATATTTAATTCATTTATTGACTTGTCTTCACCTGTTGACAACAAACCATTATTAATATTTACACTGTTTTCTCCTGTGGTTCAAAAGAAAGGTGTGGCACCAATTAATGATTCTAGAGAAGCTCTTAATAAAAGGACAAACAAAGGCAGTGCTGCTGTTTCCTGTGAGTCTCAAATGTCACACCATGAGTGAGAAGTGGCTTATTACATTGTTATTATTTACAAGTTCATTGAAATGCAGAACGCAGAAGAAGAGTTTTATTCCTCTACATTTTAAAGCAAATATCTATACTTTATTCAGAGCTGTGGTTCTCAAACTTTTACACCAAGTACCACTTCAGAAAATATTTGCCTCACCAACTTTAATGGACCAGGTCTAAAGAAGATAAACCAGATCTATACCAGGGCTAAACCAAAACTTACGTGGTCTAAACTTTACAACTGGATTAAGCCCAGCCCATAATAAACAAAATCAGGACTTAAACTGCAAAACAATCCTAGAAGTACCACTAGAAGAGTTTAAATTTGCAGGTTTCTTTAAAGATGCTTTAAAAACTCTTTCCTTTTCATTCAAGCTACTGCCCACTGCTTTTCTGGATGGCAAGAGCGCTAACCACTCTGCTACCATGCTAAATATCCTTCATAAAACAATCATAACATCTTAATGGTTTTTTTTTCACAGATCATTCCAATCACAACATGATAGTAGGAGATAGCTTGGCTTTCCTCAAACGCAACACAGAGAACAAGACCATGAAAGATTTATGTGCAGTAATAATTACTTTTCAAACAGGATTTCTTTTGTGTTTCTGTTTGTCTTGGCACTGCACTCACCTGAACCTGCAAACCTCCAAAACTCCGGCAAAAATCATCTACACAACTTTCATTAATACATAAATTATAAAGTCGTAGTTATTGACAGCATCTGGCAACTTCTACTCTTTACTTATTTTTCACTTTGAATTCACTTTTGCATTCAGTAGGACCAATGCAAACTCATAACAACTCTGTACGTTTTACGCATTTCTCAAATATATAAAGAAAATTTGTTTATCCAGCTAGGACTGTGCACTCAGTGGTAACTTGCTCATTATTTGGAGTTACTTAGTGCAGTATCTGGTTACTGAATCTATGAAAGTAGGGCTTATTCTTGTAGTTAAAACGTTGAAATTTAAATTGAACTCTGTGTGTCCAGGTTGCACCCCGCCCAAGGCCCATAGTTGCTGCCTGCCAGATCTAATGGGAATAAGCTTTCAAGTCGCTAATGATGCGTTTGACAAAGAAACATTTTGAGTTTCATCAGAAGAGCTTCCTAACTTTGGGACCGTCTAAAGACCAGTGTGAAGCAAACAGTGAGTAACTCTTGTCCTATTTGCAGATGTTGTCCTGTGTGTGCTGCGGTGGGGCCCCTCAGCTGAGACGGCAGAAGAGGGAATGGCTCGTCCCCCCGAAGATGCTCAAGGAGAACTTTGACTATGGAAACTCAACCCGTGTCGCTCGGGTAAGAGACTTTTGGGGTGGGGAGGCCTGTAACAAAAAGAATAATTACTTTTTTGTGGTCAAATCACAGCTGAAATCATTATGTTTCATTGTTTTTAAACTTGATTTCTGCATCACTTTAAATCATTGTATCAGGAACATACAGCTAACATTTACAAGTTTATAGTTTAGATGTCTATAAAAGTAACCCTAACACATAATACACTGTAAAAAGGTGTTAACAATAATATTCTGGTGGTCACTACAGAGGATTTATGGCAGGATTGCATTACTCTGATATTCAGTTTGTTCGTAAAGGGGCTATATTGTGCTTTTTTTATCTTTAAGAAAAAATCTTGGTCACCTCCAGAACAGCGTAGCTTGTTTTACAAACTTTAAAACATTTTGTGACTAAAGAAATAATTATTTTACCACTGTCATAAGCAAACAGGTGAAGAAACAAAACACAACTCCAGGTATGATGAGGGAATAATATAACATGGTAGAAAGAAAAGCTCTGGAAAGTAGTTTTTTTAAATAAAATAAAATATAATAATCATAAAATAGCCCCTTTAAGCGAAAACCAGGTCTAAATTATGGCTAATCCAAAAACTAACACAGGATTAAAACCAGGACCAAACTAAGGCTAAAACAAGACAAAGCCAGGACTAAACCAGGTCTAAATCAGTACTAAACCAAGAAGGACTGAACCAGGACTAAAATGGGACTAAATCAAAATTAATAAACCAGAACAAAACAAAGAGTAAATACCAGGACTAAAGCAGTTCTAACCCGAGACTAAACCACGACAAAACCAGATCTCAAACAGGACTAAACTAAGTCAAAACAAGGCCAGGTCTAACCAAAGAAATAACCAAGGCAAAACCAGAATTAAACCAGGACTAAAGCAGAACAAAAGCAGATTTAAACCAGGACTAAAGCAGGACAAAACCAGAATTAAACCAGGACAAAAGCAGATTTAAACCAGGACTAAAGCAGGACAAAACCAGAATTAAACCAGGACAAAAGCAGATTTAAACCAGGACTAAAGCAGGACAAAACCAGATTTAAACCAGGACTAAAGCAGGACAAAAGCAGATTTAAACCAGGACTAAAGCAGGACAAAAGCAGATTTAAACCAGGACTAAAGCAGGACAAAACCAGAATTAAACCAGGACTAAAGCAGGACAAAAGCAGATTTAAACCAGGACTAAAGCAGGACAAAACCAGAATTAAACCAGGACTAAAGCAGGACAAAAGCAGATTTAAACCAGGACTAAAGCAGGACAAAAGCAGATTTAAACCAGGACTAAAGCAGGACAAAAGCAGATTTAAACCAGGACTAAGCCAGAAAGGAATGAGGACTAAATCACAGCTAAACCACGATTAAACAAAGACTAACCCAGGTCTAAATCCCGACTAAACCAGGTACTTTTAGCACAGTTTGAGAACCACTGTCCTAGAGCACAATATCATTTTGTGTGTTGCTTAAAATGCACTTAACTTTTGTGTCTATGATGAATGGGTGTCTAAGTTTTATGGATGAAACAGATTGGCTCCATTAAACCTGCAGTGAGTCATTTCATTTACGATTCTTGATTTATAATGCGTGGCCATAATATAAGAATCTCAGATGTTCAGGAGATACACACAACAATAACATTTTAAGACTTCCTGTTTGTGTAGCAGCAACTGTTGTAGCCTAATTACTTTATCACTTTCCCAAGATAAGCAACCTCATTTTAGTATTTGGTAAAACATAATCTAACCCTGAGCGTTTCTGATGGAGCTGGGAAAGTTCATGCGTCTCTTTGGGGCAGAGCTCGCTCATGATGGGACACGAGAAAAGTGTTGTGGCAGAGAGGAACACATAGCAGACTCATGATTGCACCCCATCTGCTCACACACAGCCCGGAGACATTGTAAATATAAAAAGAGGCAAATCAAGGCTGGGGTCATGTTCAGACCAGACCACTGCATCAGCACTTTGACTTTTACTGCGCTTACTGCCTATACACGAGCGGAGCGCTGCCAGAAAGAAGGGGAGAGGTACTCATACCCTATATTTCCAAAAGTATTAGCTCACCTGCCTTTACACGAATATGAACTTAAGTTACGTCCCATTCTTAATCCATAGGGTTTAATATGACGTCGGCTCGCCCTTTACATCTGTCTCTTCTCGTCCAACGTCAGCCACTGATGTTGTCGTCATGTTGGAACAGGAAGTGGCCATCCCCAAACTGTTCCCACAAAGTTGGGAGCATGGAATTGTCCAAAATCTCTTGGTGCTGAAGCATTCAGAGTTCCTTTCACTGGAACTAAGAGGCCAAGCCCAGCTCCTGAAAACAACCCCACACCATAATCCCAATTCAGTTATTTGGGTGGGTGAGTGAATACTTTTGGAAATATAGAGTATGTACTGATACTGCAAAATAATATAACTTAGAAGGAAAAGTACTCAGATCCAGCCACAAGGAGTCACAGACTTTTATGCCCAGGATAAATGCAGAGTGTTGCTTCAAGAAAATCTAAAATTTATGCCAAATAATAATAATGATGGGTTAGTTTTATGCAGCGCTATCAAAGTTGCAGTCACAATGGCAGCGACCTACTTCTGTAGCCACAACTGCCCTGGGGCAGACTGACAGAGACGTGGCCTAAGGACAGGCAGCATGCAATGCTGGTAGCGGGGATCGATCGATCGATTAAAATGCTTCCTGTAATAGGACAAAATTGGGTATCACTTTATTAAATGCAGTGTGTCAAAGTATTTTTTATGCTTTTTGTAGTTGATGTTTTTACTTTGAGCTTGTTTTTATTAGAATTTGTTTTTAGAATGTGCTGGGTATGTTTCTTTACTGGGTGTGGCCTACAGGTTGGTTGAGACCCTCCCCCTCGTTGGATGGGATCAGAGCCACCTGGGCTGGTCTCTTTAAATGCACTGTGGTCTAAAAAACATACACTGATCTGACGAAGGCTGTTGAGCCGAAACGTAATCAAATATATATTTTTGACACGGAATGACGGAGTGTGCGGTGCCTTTTTTGAATTTCTGGTGTTTTCTGGTGTCTGCACCTCTATAAGAGCAATTTTTGGTGTGTGTTACCTCTCTATTTTCAGCAAGGATTGATCCATCAACCTTTGGTTAGTGAGCAAACAGCTCTACTTACTGAGCTACTGCAACCTCAGTGAGTGATGACCAACCCCAGAAAGGAAAAGTGGAAAGAGAAAAAGAAGAAATTAAGATTTTTTACTGGAAATTAAGATTGTTTGCTAGGTACAGATTACTACTATTTCAGAAAGTATTTCTTAATACTTTTCCTTCTGGGCTCGAACCTATATTATGTTCAAAGTTCAAAGTACGTTTCAGAAACTTCAGTAAAAGTAACTCGCTACTTTCCACCTTCGCTGCCAGATCATAAACTGAAGTATGTAGCGTTATTATTGGGTTTGTTTTCAGCATCACAATGACACAAATGTTCTGCTGTTATCAGACAATAAAACGGTTGTTTCTGAGCCAGTTCAGGCTCAGTCAGGTTAAGGCTGGATTTATGTTCAAATATTTTTATGTAAAAGTACATGCAGTACATTTGTGTTTTGAGTGGAGCCAGGTCTGTGCAGATTTAACGGCAGCTGATCAGTACACAGTGTATGAAGTTTTATGTTTGACTCAAATATTTGCTCTGATGTTGCCAGAAATGTAAAATGAGTCATGAAGATCCCACCTGAACTACAAAATCTGTGTCCATGAGGGAAAATGCTGTCCAGTCCAAATGTGCTGTGTGTGGTGTGAACTGAGTGGGTCTGGGTTTTGTATTGATCACTGCCCACACTTCTCCAAAGCCCACTGTTCTTATTTGAAATCGAGCAAGTAAGGCTAAACGTAAAAACTCACTATAAACTCAAGTAAGTGGGAACAGATTTCATGTATGTGTCCATATCATTTTATTTAACTATAGCTTATAAACAGTCTCTGCTGTGGGTGATAAATCAATCAGTGGGGAGTAAAACACAGGTTTGGGACAGGAGCTGATCACAGAGTCTGATCCAGACCAGGCACAGTTCAGACACACCCACAGTGTGCTGTGATCATGTTTGTGCTGCAACATAATATTTCCAATTACACAGAACAGGTACAGTGCAATTTTCATTTAAAGAAAACCCCATAATCACTCTCAATGGTAAGTCTTCACATGCACTTTTCATGTATAAAACTTAAAGAAGGGTGTTTAGATTCGGTGAGAAAAGACTATGATAATTCTTGTTGTAGTGATGGAAAGGTGCCAAGGACTCTTGCAGTGAAACTTTATTTCTTTAACCCAGAGGCTTGAATTTAGATAAAAAACGTGAATGTTCAGAGAAACAGGGGCTTCAGTGTAGAGCATGTGTGGCGGGAGAAGACAGCGTTAATTCAAGTAGCATTCGCCTTTTGTGATGCATTTAGACGTACATTTTCATAAAACACCATGACACCGGTCTTGTTTTACTCACCGTCATGTTCCAGTCAGTCCGCTCTGAACAGTGGTGCCCAGTGCAGCAACATCAGGTCTGTCAACACTGATCACACCTCCGAAATCATCCTTACACCACTGTGAGGGCAGCGTGTCAATGTTCCCACAACCCTATGTTCCCACAGCTTTATATTCGCACATTTCTAAGATTATTTTCCAGTGAATGGTGCATGTTTAACCATAACACCAAACCATAAATCTTAGAAATATGGGAACATAGGCTGTGGGATAATAGGCCTGACTCATTGAATATGGCAGAAACTGTTGTGGTTAATGCAATAAAACTATTAAGTTGTTTTCTTTTCTTGTGAATGACAGTTATAGAAGCCATTAAAAGCTTTGGCTGCTGTCACTGACAAACAGAGCAGTGTGGTTTACCAAGAGGCTCCATGTCTGTCACTATCTCATACATGAGTCACTCTGGAGAAAGTGGAACAGAGTAGACTACTTTAGTGAGTACAAATATCATTGTGGGAAGTGTAGGTGTTTCTCAGATTTATGAATCTTTATTGGAAGTCTTTGTCGTCCCTCCTGTAGCTCAGGAGTTAGAGCACTAACCAGAAGTTGGAGGTTTAGTCCATGTTTCTCTCAGCTCATACTGCTGTTGTGCCCTGGGCAAGGCTTCACCCATTTCTGATCAAGTTTCTGTGGAACTGGTGTGTGAATGTGTGTTTTTGAGGGCGAATGTGTGTAACAAACCACTAATGACAAAGACTCAGTTGCAGAGGAAAACCAGGAGACCAGGTAAAGTCAATAAGGTTTTTACTTTAGAGATAACACAAAAATACAGGCAACGGTATCCAAAAGGGTAATCCAACTCTAGGAAAAAAGCAAGAGAGCTCTGAACACACAAGGTAACAAAGACAATCTGGCAGGGAATAAAGAAAAAAAGGTGAAGACTAAATACTCTGTGGTAAATCTGAAATGAGAGGGACAGGTAAGTGCTTCAAAATAAAACAAATATAATGCAGAAAACTAAACATAACTCATCTGGCCAGAGGGAGAACATGCCAACACTTGAGACTAAAACTACTACACCTCACCATAGCTGCTAATTCAAGATCTGTTCTTTGGGTGGGATTGCCCAGTCTAGGTTTTCTTAGGCCTTTAAAACATTTAGATAAAAATAAAGACAGTTTTGTGTGAGATACAATGTATACGGTGCTCTAACATGACCATAAGCTGGCACAAAGTACATAAACAAGTGAGGAAAACTGGTAAGGTTAAAGGCTAAACCATTATAATCAATAATTGTTGTTAAAACTTTCCTTACAGATCAGGTCAGACCACGACATGAATGAGAAGCTGCACTATTCTCTGAACGGTCCTGGAGCAGATCAAAAACCATACGGCCTGTTTAGGGTGGATGAGGCCACTGGGCTGGTCTACGTCCGGGGGGTCCTGGACCGAGAGAAGCAAGAGAACTACGTTGTGAGTTTGTATAGGGAACACTCCTAAACCCCTTTCACACATGCAGTCTTATTCAGTAACGTTTTCATTTCACAAAATACATATTTTAATTTCCTGTATCAATACTTAGCCACAAAAAGGAACATTACTGGAGGATTTGACTTGATTTTGGGTCCAAGTATCCAACGAATGGTCTCATTACAGACTCCTTCACAAGTTGCAATATGTAGAACAGCTTTTTTTTTTAGCTTTTAACCATGCTATAATGTTTTCTCCCTAAAAACATACCTGGTATTTTATTTTGTTTTTGCAACACTAGAAGCACTCCTGCATGTTTCAAAAAGCCGTGAGACCTGATTGTTTCCAGCTTTTTAAAAGGGAGACGGCATCAGAACACAGGATTACTCAAACATGCCTGAATGAAACAAAATACTAGTCCTACTATAGAGTTACTATAGAGATTCTTGTCCCATGGCCCCTGACATATCTGTAAAAACACTCAAATGTCCCAGTTTTCAACAAACCATGTCCCAGTTGTCCCTATTTTAACCAAAAGAAAAGCACAGGAATCTCAAAACACATTTGTCTAAAGACTTTTCATTATTTTTATTAATTAGTTGCCATTAAAATTTTAAACTTAAGCTCTAATGCCATGTACTTTAATGACATGACGGAAATTTTTATGGATTTCGGAAGGTTTTTTGTCACTTGATGAGTTCAAATGCACGTGATTAGTAATAAAAAATATGTGTCTCAGTTTTTGGGTCTAAAAATCTGAGCACTCTACAGTCTATTTCCCATTGTTGTCACCAGGGGGCGACACACACCTAAAGAAGGCATTTTCCATACATATACATTATTTTAGGTTATAAAATGTGAAATACTCATGCAAAGGTGTCCAAAAAGCTTGAAAAAAGCTTTTACATTGCAAAAATTACTGGTTATTTTAACTATGACTGCAAAAATTGAATTAAATAATAAAGACTATATCACACTGATGGTACGTATGGCCTCCAGCTGACAGGACTGGCCCGCTTTCACAACGGCAGTGTGGCTGAGTCTAACATCGACCTGAGGTTCGAGGTGATGGACGTGAACGACAATCCTCCGGTGTTTCCCAGTGTGGCTCCTGTGTCGGTGAACGAGAGCAGCCCAGCAGGTCGGTCTACTGCTCACAAACGCACAAACCTGCTCAGAAAGGTCATCGATATAAAAGACAGAAAATATCAACCAATATGTGCCTTGTACTCTGCACTTGTGTAACCAGATTTACATGAAATCCTCTTGACTTTTTATTTATCAATGTCCATGTGTTGAATATTTATCTTGAAATTGAAAGCAGGCAGAGTGCAGACCTTTTCTAAGACATTAACCCTATCTTGCAATGATAATGTTGTAGTGCGAGTTAGTTCAGGGGTAAATCTTTTTTGAGAAATAGTACCAAATTCTTTATAATATTCTCCCAGTAATAGCAAAGTATAACCATTATTAACAAACTAACCAACAAGACACAAGAATGACACAAGTAATCGAAATAAAAAAGTGTTGAAACAGACTTTAAATGGCTGCAAAAACTGAAGAAACAGTGCCTTGAAGCTTCCCATACTTACTTAATTACTGTTATGTACTATTTAGTTCAGAGTCACTGTATTTATTTAGCAGAGTATGGCCTGAAGCGTGTATGACTGTACTCTGTAGTTCGTCAATCAAGCCTCTGTCTTCAGTATGTGAGCATTAGTGCCACCCAGTGTTCATCTGTGTTCATTACCAATGTTTGTTCTTTCAACGAAGCAAAATTGTGTAAAGTTTTTAGGAAGTCATCATTATTTTATCGCTAACTTGATGGTAGATTTCTCAAGATCTTTCATAGATGCAACGACATGTTATGGATAATATTAAAATGGTTATCTGTCACTGCAGGCACTCTGGTTGGAACAATACAAGCGGACGATGCAGACAAAAAAGGGACTCTGAACGCCAAGATCTTCTACAGCATCATCCAACAGGAGCCTCCTGAAGACCAGCTTCACTTCTACATCGACCAACACTCAGGGACCATCTACGTCAAAGAGCAGACTCTGGACAGAGAGGTAAAGTAATGACAGTACGTCTTTGCACATGCTGTTACAGAATTAAAACCAGGCTTAATCTTTATTTACTGCTTGCCAGAGGTGGAATTTACTTGAGAACTGTACTTAAGTATAGTTTTTAAGAATCAGCACTTTACTTGAGTGGTGTTTTTAGGGGAAACTTACTACTTTTCCTACATTTCTAAAAGATAAATATAATACTTTTTACTCCACTACATTCCTAAAAAAGCAAAAGAAACTTCTGCCAAGAAAACCAAAAGACAACTGACTTACACACTAAAGATAATTATTTACTACATAATACTACTCATATTTGCTCTCAGGAACTAAAAAGAACCTCTGGACACAATCTGGAAGTGATTTAGCTTTTGCTTTGAACATTATTTGCCTGATTTTATAATAAACCAACTTAAAAATAATTGATTAGTATGATCATAAAACCCAGCCTTATTTACAAAAAACGTACAGCTCATTTTTGCTGTAGAACAATTTTATCTATTATGGTTTTATAAGTTGATCCCCACATTTCCTCACAAAAATGATGCAAAATGTATTTTATTCAACTGCAAATTTGTGACTTGAATGTAGTAGACACAAACTTCTTGATTGCAAAAACATTGTGATTCTTTTTTTTCTTTGAATACTTGAGTATTTTTGAAAGCACATACTTCAGTATTTTAACTCAAGTAAACATTTGACTTTGACTTAGCAACTTTTACTTGTATTGGAGTAATATTTGACCTGGAGGATCTATATTTTGGCCTAAGTACTTTGTCCACCACTGCTTCTTGTCCACAGAGGCAGAGCTCGTACACTCTGACCATTAAAGGAGTCGACATGAACGGAGCGCCCGACGGCAAATCAGGCACCGGTTCAATCGAAATCAAAGTCCTGGACATCAACGACAACGTCCCCACTCTGGAGAAAGATGCGGTAGTATTTTAAAATTGTAGATTCAATTGTAGATCACAGTGTTCTTCTGCTAAATATTCCTCTCTTTTTTTGTAGTATGAAGCAAAAATTATAGAAAACGTGGCCAAGGTGAAGGTGCTGAAAATAAAAGCGATGGACAAGGACGAGGAGAAGACTGATAACTGGAGGGCTGTGTTTGATATTGTCGCCGGAAATGAAGATGGAATATTCAGCATCGAGACCAACCCCAACACCAATGAAGGCATCCTCATTTTAGAGAAGGTACTGATTTTTCACCCTTTTTATGGTTTAAAATGTAGATTATTGTCCCAAAAAGTGTTCACCATAATGACCAGAAAACGCTAATAATGGCATAAAACACTAACTTAAAACATAGGAACTGGTTTTAGATTTTAGACTATGCTTTTGCCTCATGGGTTATACCACATTACCAGGCTTTAGGTTTTAAAAGTTGTCATATAAAAAAAAAAAAAAAAAAGGCATTTTCAGTTTTGTGCATAAATCTATGGTACAGGTACCGCTGGTGGTACACAGGCTTCTTCCATTGGTACCACGCTCTCTTTTGTTGTTCCTGCCCTGATTTAGGTTAGAGTTTGCTCCAGTGCTTAGTCTTTGTTTAAACACAGTTATGCTCTAGTTTTCGTCCTGGTTTTAATCTGGTTTAGACCTGGTTTAGGCACAGTTTAGTCCACATTT
This sequence comes from Bostrychus sinensis, assembly GCA_020698575.1. Taxonomy (NCBI): domain Eukaryota; kingdom Metazoa; phylum Chordata; class Actinopteri; order Gobiiformes; family Eleotridae; genus Bostrychus; species Bostrychus sinensis. The sequence continues at coordinate 29,821,831 of CM036246.1, forward strand.
TCCTGGGTTCATTCCTTTTTTAACCCTTGGTTTAGACCTGGGTTAGTCCTGATTTAGTTAACTTCATTCAGTTAAAATTGTATTTGGAAAGCCAAATATTGAAAGTGTATTAAAGTGTAGTATTTAAAGGTGCTATGAGCAGTATATATTTTTTTATATTTTGTAAAAAATTACCCATTCAAATTAAATTTAAATCAAATATTTGTTTTACTGATAACAATGGTACAGCTGATTTATTCACACACACAAAAAAAAATATATATATATATTGCTGTAGTTGTTTATATTTACTATTTTTTTTGTTTTAGTTCTACACTCTGCATTGCCAATCGTCCTTTAAAGTGAACTTATCAGATATTTTTCCACTTGGTCTGTTCATAGACAACAGTTTTGTCCTTAGTAGGATGGAAGACATGGCATTGCAATCTCCAACTCTGCCACTAGATGTCTCTAAAACCAAATAAAATCCTCTTTAAACCTTTTGTAACCTTTTGTTTTGTTCTTCCTCCCCAGCCTGTGGACTTTGAGGAAACCCCTGACATCCAGCTCGGCGTTGTTGTAGCCAATGTTGCCCCAGAAGTGGATTTAGGACTAGGGGCCGGGCGGGCCGGGGGGCCGGGCTGGGCCGGGGCTGGGGCCGGGGCTGGAGCGGACGGAGGGGGCGATGGGGACGGGGGTGGGGGCGGTGGAGGTGAGGGAGATGGAGAGGGGGAGGGAGAAGGAGATGGTGGTGGGGATCTGGATTTAGACTTAGATCTGGAACTTGATCTTGATGCTGGAGCTGGTGGAGGTTTGGGGGCGGGGCCAGCTGGCGGGGTGGGACTGGGCGCACCGGGACTGGGGGCAGGGGTGGGAGCTGGTGGAAAGCCCAAGAGACCAAAGAGGCCAAAGAAAAAGAAGAGACCAAAGAAAGGCAAAGTGTACGCGGTGAACATCGCGGTGCAGAACGAACCGGAGGGGGCTGCCTTCAAACCCGCGGTGTACCCCGTCTCTGTGTCTGAGAACCCAGAGGAGCTGCCAAAGGACGGGGTCATCGCTGTGTACCCCGCCACTGACACTGACACGGGAAAGCCGGCGGAGAACGTCACGTAAGAAAACCTCCAGACTTATGCTTTTCAGCTTTAGTATTACAATTAAGTACATAGTATAATTCATAAATACAAATGTTTATCCCTGAGGTGAAGCTTTTCAATCAGAACTGGGCCTCCAGCATTTACTGGTGCAATGCTTTAGTCTCAACTAGAAACCATATTAACCAATAAACCCTTGAGAAATCAGCACATACCTTTACTCCCATGATGTTTTGCTGATATTTTAATTCATAAAGAGTTTCACTCATGTAAATGTTTGCATTAACATAAAAATAAACAGAAAAAAAAAGAAGAATTACATTTTACACATTGAGCCTTGCGTAAAAGCAAATGTTCAACAAAAATTTCTGGAAGTACTTCTTAAAAAGTGTCTAGTTACTTTCAACCTTTGACTATGGACATGTTAAAGGACTATATAATACAAAATCAACTTTTCTGAAGTTTCTACCATGTTATAATGGTAACATACCTGGAGTTGTATTTTCTTTCATTCATGCCTGTTTAAGTAATCCTCTATACATGGCCTTTCTGAGCCCTCAAAACCCTCGAAGCCCCGCCCACTCCAGGAAGCACTGACCAATCAACAAGCCCTCTACATCCAATCTCATTCATTTATCCAAATAATGGTGTAGGCCTCTAGCTGTTTGCTCTGACAACAGTAGAGAACCCATCAAAAATGCTTTCTTTTATTCACATAATGTTCATAAAGATTGTAAAACATGCAGCTGTTCTAGAGGCGACCAAAAGCGGTTTAAAAAGATTAATTAAAGCATAATATATCACCTTTAAGGCATTGTCATATTGTAAGATTTTGAAATCATGCTAATATTAAGTTGTATCCACAGATATGCTAAAGGCTATGACCCTGAAAACCTGCTGCAGGTCGACCCAAACACAGCCGAGATCAAACTACAGAGGGCCCCGGACCGAGAGTCTCCATTTGTGGTCAACGGGACTTACTACGCCAAAATACTCAGCTTGACTAACGGTAGGTCGTCCTTCAATGACCTTAAATACAACAGCGCTTTCCGAAAATGACTTGTTGCTGTGGTTGCCTCAGACATGCCTTCGAAGACCGCAACTGGAACGATAGCCCTGCAGGTGGGGGACGTGAACGATAATTGCCCCACTCTGACCGGCGCAGTGCAGTACGTCTGCTCCGACACTCAAGTGGTCAACGTAACGGGACAGGACGAGGACGGGGACCCGAACGGAGCACCTTTCTCCTTCAGCATGGCAGAAAAGAGCAGAGAGGACTGGAAGATTGAGCCAATAGATGGTAAGGTTATAGTTTTGATAACCCTTTAAATTCATATGGACACATTTTAGTTCTTGTCAATGTGTTTATTAAAAATCTTTATCTTGTACTTTCTTCTGACACCTATTTCTTATTCAAAGTGAAAAAGTCTCCACCAAAGCTATTATTATCAGTAAGACAGATAAAAAAAAAAATGTCTGTACTGCCTGGAAGCATATTTTTTTCCTATACCACTGAGAAATAGGGATGTCCCAGGAGAACTGTAGCCACAAGAGGACAGTAAAGAAACAAATTACTTTTTTTTTGTGTGTGGATAATTTGCCAGTGTGAAATATAATAGCTTTGTGGCACAGTTACCCCTGAACTACAAGATCCAAAAAGACTTCTCTGAGCTTTCTACCATGTTATAATGTTCCCTCATCAAAAACATAACTGGAGTTGTGTTTTGTTTCCTATACGCCTGTTTAAGTAATTATTTTTTTCTCTGAGGCCTCAGAAATCTTGGTTCCACAAACCCAAGCCCACTAGTAAAATGGGATCATACAAATAGTTAAATGAAATAAAATCATCTTTTTCTTTGATTACGTTCATAATCTGCACTCTCCTGCCCTCTGACCTCTTTCTTTATGACACCAGTACAGTGCCTATCAAAAAATGTTGTCTTTTAGTCAGATATTGTTTACAAGGGTTGTAAAATGTGCTAGAGGTGACGAAGATCGGTTTAAAAAAATAAATAAAAGCAAAATATATCCCCTTTAAGTCTAGGTGTGGGTGCTTTATCTTCACCATTGTGAGATAGAGCCAGCGTCTCTATAGAGATCAGCTCTCTTTGAGTGTTCATCAGTGTTTTGTGTAAAAGCAGATGTTTGTCTCTTAAACATGACAGGTGAGTTACAATCATGTTGACCTTTTATGATTAGTAATAATTGAATGCTTTTCAACAGAAAGCCACACCTGTTTTGGAAAACACTATGGCATGAAAGAAAACAAAAACAGTTCACCGCCCTTGTGACTTCCACTGAATTTATTATTATTATTATCATTGTGTCCTCCTGGCCGTTTGTGACTTACCCTTCTTATGAATTAAATAAATGTTTAATGTGTAATACCTCTTCCTCCGAAAATGTCAACTGTCTGGTTTTTGCAGGTACCCGTGCCTCTCTTCATGCCCTGACTCCGCTCTGGCCTGGAGACTATCAGGTCCTGATCCTGGTGTACGACCAGCAGGGCCTGGCCTGTCCCGAGCCGCAGACTCTGGACGTTCACGTGTGCTCCTGCGAGGGCGGGGACACCTGTGAACCGGCGGGCGTCCTGGGACAGCGGGCCACACTGAAGGAGTCTGCAGCTGGATTCGGAGGACTGGGGGCTATAGCTGTGCTCCTGTCCCTCCTGGCTCTGCTCAGTGAGTAACAGCTGCTACACAACGATCAGGCGTAACATTATGGCCACCTGTCTAAAGCTGGGGACACACTACACAACTTTTTAGCCCGATTTTATATCGATTCACAGTTGCGCCGAATCTTTACCAGTCAAAACTAGTTGCAGGGAATTGTAATCACCCATTGGCCCTGAAATCCGTTAGTGTGTAATGTTCAAAGACTCGAATTGGCGCAAAAACTCGGCCTGACATCAGTCGCAAGCAATCAAACATGTTTGAATTTTAAAGCCGACTCTGGACGCACACTCCTGTAGTGTGGGCTGTTTACAGATCCAACTGGGAATTTATGGAGTCCAGCAGCCGATGAAAAACAGTTGATGGGACACAGGAAATAGCATCAGAGAACGAAGGCGAAGCAACAGGAAGCGGCAGGGAAATATAAGCAGAAATTTGAAGAAGAAGAAGAAGAAGACCATGGCAAACACCGAAGAAAGTTGAGCGATACCCAAGTGAAACTGGAAACATAGACATTTTTTCTTTCCTTTTTTCCAAACAGATAGCTACGCACACAACAGCAACAGCAACCCAGATAGCGTCCATGTTTGTTTACCTTTTAGTTCTCGCGAGTTCCCCGCCAGAGTTTGCTGCAGTTTGTTTGGCGTCAGTTGCGGCCTCAACAGATCTTGTTGTGTGTGAGCCCCAGTCTTTCAGTCGTCAGAACTAAATCTGCTGAAACCAGTCAGTTAATGTGCTCCTAGTCTTTTCAGAATCTGTAACGACTGAGAAAATTGTTTAGGGTGTCCTCAGTTTAAACATCTTCAGCATGACCACTGACCGCATGACTTCTGACAGACACTGACCTCTGCAGACCAATAAGAAACTGTATGTATTGTATGTGACATGAATGTTGTGTGCTACAGTTGCTGCTGTCCTACTGATGAGCTGCAGATTTGGAAAAGCACCTGAAGCATTTTCTGATATCCCCTTTTTTACTGAAGATCATCTAATGGTCTATCATACAGGAGGGCCAAGGTGAAGACAAGGTAAACTGTTCATTGGTCAAGATCACAGTTTTAGTGCCAGTCTTTCCACACCGTCAATATACACATTACTTCAACTCGAAAACAATTGGCCTCTTGACAGTTTTAATTGTAACTAATTTGTTATCAATTGTTTTACATTGTTGCTGCAAAGTAGAATCTTTTATGCACTTTTATAATGAAGTTTAAAAAAGCAGTGGTGACCAGTTGCGTGTCAAATAGTGAGCTTTATAACTTAGAAGGAGATTCTCTTTATGCCTGACTCAAGATGCAACCATTCATAACAAACCTGATTACTATTTATAGTCCTCAAAGTGCTGCTATAGCTCCCCCACTTGGTCAGGCAGTTGTATTGCAACAACAGCCAATCTACGACATCACCTTTCCAGTATATTTCAGCCTAGTGTCTACTCTGTTGGCTTTCTATATGACAGGCGTTATTGTTCTCTATGTTATAGCAGCATATAAAAGATTGTCAACACACTGTAAACCCCATCACAGCACCATAAATTCAGCTTATCTTTTATATTTTCCTGTAGGATGTTCCTCTGCTCAGCTCTCCGGTCCTACGCGGCACCTGCAGCCATGGGATCTGGCCTGATCAGCTGCCACATCCGCCCGAAAGACTGCTCAGGCCAATGTGACCTCTGCTTACGGGGCTCACATGAACGTATATGAAGCCTGGAGGGATGTTTGAAGCCAGGAGCAGATTTGGCGGCAGTGGCAGAATGCTTAAAAGCAGTTTTGGAGAACTGAGGGAAAGTCAGGGCGACGTGTCTGTGCTGGAGGAAAAGCGTCTTGAGTTCGGCAGCATGTTGGACATCGCACTTCCTGATGTTTTCCTGCATGGATACTACTCAGAGGTTGGTAATGAAGGCTCAGGCTTTGTTTTAAGCTCTGGGTTTATTGACGATACTGTATGTCTGCTTTCAATAGCCACGTTTTGGGTAATACTAAACAAATTTTTCCCATAGTCTTAAATAGTCTCTAGATTATGTGTACAAAATTGAGCAAATATGTCCCAGTTTCCACACAAATATGACTGGTGGCACTTATGGTATGTTCACACCGGACGCGAATCAGGCGTCAGGCGCAAGTGATTACCATGTTAAGTCTATGGAAAGCCGCGTTCAGGCGCGAACAAGCGTCCTGCTGCGTGAACAAGCATCGTGCGGCGCGAATGACGCGAATGGCGCAATGCGAATCAAGCGAATCGCGTGAGTCCCGCGAATAGGCGAAGACGCGAATTGGCGGATGAAGCGAACAATGCAGATTTGCGTCCAACGCTCTGGTCGCGGAAGTTGAAAAATTTGAACTTCTGCGAACATTTGCGGCACGTTAACCAATCAGGGACCTGCTGTAGCAATGACGTGGTTACGTACAACGTAACAGGAGGAGATCCCTGCCTCGGAGATCCAGCAAAACAATCATCGAGGCTGTCAGAGTGAACCCGGAGCTAAAAGCTGCAGCCTACAGCAGCTCTTCTACTTTTATGAAGACAGGAAACAAAAACAGCCCTGATAGAAAACACTATAAATAAAATAAATATGGCTGTTTAGGCTTTGTGTGACTGTGCTGTGGTAGCTGTGTTATCTATGATACAAGCCTGTGACAGAGGCTCGCTCTGATCATCGTGACATCAAGAACACACAAATAAACGCAATTAAATATAAAGGGGGGTTAACTTTACCAAAATAGCCTATTGAGATGTGCTTGTTATATTAGCAGTTATTGCACTCTCCAGAACAACAGAAAATACAGAGCCTGTGACTAGACCAGACCCCAAAACCACTAGAGAGAGCTAATGTACAAGAAATAACCCCAGACTGTCTCAGCTCTGTCTCTGGGGTTAATGCTGCTGTACAGCAGCAGTGTCCTGGGGAGAGGTCCTCGCAGCCACACGGGACACAGGTGACCAAACCCAGACAGGCTCATTTGGGAGTAGCCCTAGCGGCCATGCCCCTCATTCGCGCAAATTTCACACGTGAATGACGCAAATTCAAAATGGTCACACGTCCAACTAGATGTGAATGACGCAAATTTGACGCCAGATTCGCGTCCGGTGTGAACGTACCATAAGGATGACTTTTTGTGTTTATTTGCTTCAAAAGTGACCTTCCTGTCATTTCATATTCATTGGTATTATATGGCCATAAATAACAAGATTACATTAAAGGTCTCCTATTATGCTAAACTGACTTTTAACAGCATGGTCTCACAGCTCTACGTAAACAGGTGAAACTAGGAAGTTCTCCTTCACGTTTCTAAAGCCCACACATTGTCCCGGGGCTCATTCTGATAATTTCAGTGCTTAAATTTGGCGTCACTACAATCAGTCACTCAATAAAGTGAAAAAACTGGCACTTGTGTTTGTTAAAACTTCAAACAAGTCTACATTTTTAGTTAACTTAATACAGGTCGGAGCTGAAATCAAAAAACAAAGACTCAACCTTCAAAAAGCTGAATCCACAGAAGATGTGGCTATTTCAGAAAACAGCCAATTAGCGCAGGGGAAGAAAGTCATTTCTGATTGGTTATTCATTTTAACTTTCACACCAGTGCATCTATTTGCATACAACACACAGTAAAACAAATACTTTCAGCTTTTCTTGTTTACATTCAACTTAATGTTCACACTTATTTCTTTGTACATGCTGTAAAAGCCGTATTAATGACCCAAGAAACAAGCATGTTTCTTTAACACTACAAAATGCTACCACTAGACTACATCTAAACAGCTCAAGGTCCCAACGCTCTACTAGATCTGTTACAAATGGACTTTTGCCTTTACTGGCCTTGAGGAACTGCTATGGACAGGAGATCTTTCTTTTATGCGCTCACTAAAGCCTGGAATGAGATCCCACAGCACATCAAGGACTCTAACATCACTAAGACTATTTACAAAAACATTTGCTTGTAATACATTTGCTAAAAATCAGTTCTACACTCAGTCAGCCCCAATTGTTTTTAATCTTTTTCACTCTAAAAATAAATAAATAAATAAATAAATAGAAAGAACAGAATATGAAGTTGAGTGAACCCCTGAGTTGAACAGTTAGAGAAAAACATATGAGTTTAAGACAGCAATATGAAGTATACCTGACATTATTGTGTTTTTGTTCATCCACAGAAGGCGAGTAGTGCTGCCCTACAGGAAACTACAGGGAACAGCCTGTTGGTGTACGAGTTCGAAGGTCAGGGGTCGCCTGGCTGGTTCAGTCGGCTGCTGCAGCTCGCTGGCCTCTGACGACGACCTGCAGTTTCTGAACGACCTGGAGCTGAAGTTCAAGACTCTGGCCGAGATCTGCGCTCCTCCCAGACCTCCAACACCAACGCCAGCCCCAGCAGCAGCGCCCAAACCTTCCACATCTCCGAGTCTCCAAGTTCCCCAGCATCTACCAATGGCGTCCATTGCTCCGACTTTCTCAACGACAAAAGACGCGGTTCTTCAAACTCAAATGAACCAGGATTCAAAATTATCCAGGATTCATCAAAAGAGCTCGATGCAGGATCAAACCATCAACACCGCAGAAAAATCAACAAGTTTAGCAAGTTTAGCTGCAGCTCAAGAAACAGCCATCCATAGCACGCAAGAGCATCATTTACACAGCACCAACATTCTTCATTCACCTCAAAGCGCAGCCATAGCTCCCCCACTTGGTCAGGCGGTGGTATTGCAGCAGCAGCCCATCTACTACATAACCTCCCCAGTGCTTCAGCCTAGCGCCCCCGTCCTACAACCAGCTATGCACTACGTGGTCCAACCCCAAGTCCAGAATACTATGGTCATTGCCGAAGCCCAAGCCCCAAATTTACAAGGATTGGTGCTCCTTCACAACGGTTATGGGTCCGCTGAGCATATGGTGCATGCGAGAAACTCTGCGGAAGTTATGTCTCTGGGAAGGAGGAGGTACAGGAGTGTAATTGAAGTCGACCGACAAGTTGAGGCAGAGCAAGGGCTTGGTAGTCAAAAATCAGGGGTGGGGAAAAGGGGGAGGAGGTCGTCGGAGGGGTGGGTCAGTTCAGAGGGCTATGCCAATCTGGTGTCAGCACATAACAGCGGGAGAGCGGTAAATGCTGGAACAACGGGGTCTAAAGGAGGGCCATGTGTGAGGAAAAGTCGGAAAAAGATCATGTCTGCGGAGGAAATCGCTGAGCAGTTCGACGACAGTGCAGCGGTGATGACGGATAATGTGACAGAGAGAAGAGGCAGCCAGTCTTACAGCCGCACAAGGCATTATTCAGTAGTGTAAATATATGTTTGTCACACTAGATTAGAAAGAGCTTCAATGCATTTCAGCTAAACTTCATTTACAAAAAACATTCACCAGAGAGGAAAATACCAAAAAAATAGACATGGTGCAAACAACAAACTTCAGATGTGACAAACTTAATTCACTTTTAATTGTTTTTAATCAACTTTTTTTTTAGCTTTCTACCATCAAAAATATACCTGGCGTTGTTTTATCCACCTATCTTAGAGTAAACACGTATTCCCTGGCACTGCCTTTCTGTGAGCTCCAAAACGGCTTATTCCTACTTACCCCTGCCACTCTCTGTAACCCCGCCCACTCCATGAAGCTCTGACCAATCAATAACAGCTCTGTTTACACTAATTAAACACAGCTATTTTTCATTTTGCATTAAAATGGCATCATAAAAAAATAAACAAATAAGGAAGTAAGCATCTTTATATCTCTGTTTCTGTTCAAAGTAGCACAACAAAACTGCACTCAGTAAAGTATTTATTAAGCCACATGTTTTAAAAGTTGTTAAATGTGCAGTGCTGTTCCAGAAGTGACCAAGATTGGTTTAAAAAATAAAAATGGTTAAATAAGAAGGTCTAGACAGGGAGACATGATTGATGGTGCTACTTTGAACAGAAACAGAGATATAAAGCTGCTTACTTCCTGGCCAAAAGATAGCGTTTTCAATATATACTTTACTGAATGCAGTGTTGTTTGCTTTTTTAAACAGAAACTGAGAAAAAAAGCAGTTTACTTCCTTAAACTTTTTGTTCATTTTCTAGTTAATTCACTATAAGTCATTTTCCTAGAAATGAATAAATACTTGGGAAAGGATGGACGTCTTCTGAAAACAAACCTTGTCCAGATGATCTTCTTGTTTAACCTTTTTTTTAACTGAATTCTCCCTGATGACTGAGAACCGACACAAACATACGTATTGCTTTAAAAAGCGCAATTTAATAACTTGCATTAAATTGCTTCTTCTTTGGTCCTGGCCACACGTCCCTGGATATTTTTATAAACGAGTGAGGAAATTATCAGTTTATGAAAGTTCAGGAATACACAAATAAATCTAAATAATCTAGTTGTATCATCATGCACTTTTTTTTTTTTTCCTTTTTTGATGCAGCAAATCCATCTGCTTGATAATTATTATGGACATGTTGGTGCAGATGCTAACCTGACTGACACCAAACTGTGGTTTCTGGGAGTAAGCCTCTTCAGATCATGGATCAGATTAGCCAAACGTTGCCTGCGGTGGTGTTAAATAATAATAATAATAATAATAATAATAATAATAATAATAATAAATATATAAAGTGAAGCCTGAAATTATTCATACCCCTGGCAAATTCTGACTTAAAGTTACTTTCATTCAACCAACATGACACTTTTTGTTCAAATGTAAAAAAAAAAAAGCTGAGAAATATTATTTTTTTTCCACAATGATAGCTCTTGTACATTGTCTTATTATCTTCTGGGAGAAGCCTGTGTCATTTCCGGCTGCTGGTTGAATAATTTCGTGCTTCACTGTTATAAAAAATCTAGAAGAACAATTTATTTTATGGACTGAAACTGCACCTCTACATTTGAACAAAGTGCAGGGGCCATTATTAAGCATAAGATAATGCTGTAAAGATAACAGAAAAGGAAAATTATAAAACAATCATACAGATTTTAGAAATAGCTGTAAAATATTCTTGCTTCATTCTAGTCTCTCAGCTGCTTACAAAACCTTGGGACGGTTTAAAACGTGAACTCTTGGAGGTGCTGTTGCATTGGCAAAAGATTTTTACCTGTACTTCATTTGCCAAGCTTAAAGCGACAGATATCAGCTCTGAGGAACATGCACTGCTTTGTACTTTACTGTATTTTCTTTGTTTAGAGATTGTATGCGATGAAAAAAAAAAAGCCTATTCTGTCATGGGGTGAGCAAAGACTTCATGTAGAAGGTCTGTGTTAAAATCCTGTTGCAGCTTTTGTAGTTGTAAGCTAATGAAATAGTTAAATAGTAAGCTAATTAAACTCAAATGTTTTCAACTGTATGTAAATAAATCATTGCATTTGCTTGTTTTGGAAAATTGTGATGTAAAGCTACATGGAAACCTCTCAATGTTCTGCGACAAACTGAGCACTGCTGGAGGTGAAGCACATTCCCTTTTTTGAACGTACATTTGTACTTTATGAACAGTACATGAATTTTGTTTCTAAATGTGTGACTGGTGCACCTTCATTACTGTTATGCATAATTAAAAATGTATGCACTATTTTCTTAATAAACTTGACATGATCTTTGCATCAGAGCACTCATAATGTGAATCAATTACATTTTATACACGGCACTGTGTTTTTTAGGTGAGCGTTTAAAGGTTTTTAACGCCTTTTTAATCGGTACTTGTGTTAAAATGCAGGGCTAAATCACATCTAGACAAAAATCTGTATTTGAAAAAGTCATTTTTCTACTTTGAGTTACATAGAGGTTCTAATAATGCTTCTCTTGTGCATTTAAAACTAGTAAGAGGACATTTATGCTCAATAACTTGAGCATAAATGTCAAACTTCATTGAATTACTGATATATATGCAGTATAATCTGCCACAATTAAAAGAATCGAAAAGGCTGTCAGTATATGTAGTATACATAATACTTTGTGAGTTTTGTAGAAGAGCAGAAATTGGTTTAAGACGCTATTTTTATTTTGTTTCATCATTATTGTGAATACATTGCTATTAAATAAGTTGTTACTAATGTTAGCTTACCTTAGCTTGTACAGAGGAATAAACTGTAGTTTTATTTTCCTGTTGCCTTTACTCAAATTTTATTCTTTTTGTTTTTAACTTAGTATTTTTATACTGTATCCTATTTATATTTATGTGGTATCATGATCTATCTTTGTCTCTTGTGTTGTAGTTACTGTTTATTTAATGTATGACTTGTTTACTTGTGGCCGACTGTACACTTTTTAAACAAAAGTTGGTATAAACAATAACTTCCCCGCTGCAATAATCCAGTCTGAAATAATTCAGGTTAAAAATAACACGTATGAATATTATTCATCTATAAATACTGAAATGTCATAGTGGTTTGTCTTTCATCCAAACTTCCAAAGGGAGTCTGTACTTTGGTTGAACTTGGGGCAAGTCAGGATTCATTCTGGGAAGACTTCCAGTGATTGAAAATTCTGCACAGTAAAAAAACAACAACTGTTACATGCGACCCATCCTCTCTGTACTCGCTGGCCCCGGGACTGGGTTTACTTCAGGTCCTGTCCCACACGAGCCTCGCCTACATCTCAGCAGTTTGACGTTTTGGAAAGAAATGTGGAGGTGAGGTGTGTGTGGAGCGTAGTCCTCTGCAAAGGTTATGGTCCTATCTCGCAATGCAGACCTGTATGGTGGCCCTGAAGGACAAGTCACACCAGCAAAATCAATAAACAAAAACACGCACACAAATTCTCTCTTTTGTCCAATCACAGTCAAGCACCAAGGTCCCACCCTTTCTGTGATCTCATTTTCTTTTAATGTTTCCAAATTTGTGTGCGTGATTCTGAATTTGTGTGTGAATCCCCGAATTTCTGTGCGTGTTTTTAAATTTGCGTGTATGTTTTGAATTTGTGTGCATTTTTAAACGTGTGCGTTTTTTAATTTGTGTGCATTTTTAAATTTGTGTGCGTGATTCAGAATTTTTGTGCGTGTTTGCAAATTTGTGTGCGTTTTTTAATCTGTGTGCATGTTTTTTAATTTGTGTGTTTTCAAATCTGTGTGCACATTTTTAAATGTGTGCGTGTTTCTGAATTTGTGTGCGTGTTTCAGAATTTGTGTGCGTGTTTCTAAATTTTTGTGCATGTTTCAGAATTTGTGTGCGTGTTTCTGAATTTTTGTGTGTGTTTCTGAATTTGTGTGCGTGTTTCTGAATTTGTGTGCACGTTTTCTAATTTCTGTGTGTTTTCAAATTTGCATGTTTTTAAATTTGTATGCGTGTTTTCGAATTTGTGTGTGCATCTTTGAATTTGTGTGCATGTTTTTAAATTTGCCTGTGTGTTTTTGAATTTGCCTGTGTTTTTGAATTTGTGTGCACATTTTTAAATTTGTGTGCATGTTTCAGAATTTGTGTGTGTTTTAGTTTTTGTTTGCATGTTTTTGATTTTGTTGATGTGACTTGCCCTTCATGGCCACCTAGACCTGGACTCATACTTCAAGATCTTATAGTTCATGGGTAAATGCTGTTTCCATTGAACCTTTATATCTCTCAAAGCTAACGTATATGTATTTAAACTAATCCTTTGTTCTTTTAGAGAGTGAAGTTTGTATTTTTAGTCTGTATCTCAAAATGTTACAGAATTCTTTAAATCAGTGTTCCCCAACCAGGAGAGCGGAGTCCCCCAAGTGCACTTTGCAGGGACTACTTAGATTTATTTCATCACTTATTTCCAAGATAATAAGAACATTTTTGAAATATTTTATTAAAGACAAGCTGCTAAAGAATATTAGTTCTACTATTTGACTGTATTTTGTTACATATAGGTTCAATGAGTTTAAAGGGGAGTTGTTCAAATTACTTTTTGTAGTAAATTTAGTAGTAGTGTCCAAAATGACTGAATATTTGTATTTGTGTAAGTTTATTATGAAAATAAAATATGTAGTAAAATTAAGTAAATGTAATCTTAGTTTATATTATTATTTTTATGGTAAAGTTGAGCTTAAAACTAAAAAATGCAAATAAATAAATAATTATGTTTTATGTAGGAACTTTTTGACTAGTGCAGGGGAAGCCCAGGGAACACAAGTGACGAAAAAGTTTGGGTCTTAAAAAACTCTTGGGTCAGTGATCTGGATCTACACCAAAAAAAATAAAAAATTAAATAATAATAATAATAATAATAATAATAATAATAATAATAATAATAATAAAAACAATAATAATAATAATAATAATAATAATAATAATAATAATAATAATAATAATAATTTTGTCTGGTATCGCTTGGTTTAAGTTTGATTTCCAGTGGGCCGAGTGAACAGAGGTGGAGTCGCTAATCAAAAAAGCAAAGTATACGCTGTCTAATGTCAACAACAAACATGGCAGCGAGGCAGAGACGCACAGGAATAACGTTTTTGCCATAAAACCCCAACGAGCAACTCTGTACTTGTTTGTGAACGAGGCGAGAGCAGCAGAGGTCCGCTGTTGAGAAGTCGGAAATGGTCGTAAAGATAGAAGCCTTGACAGTTTTCTACATCTCACATTATTAAGACGTTTTCTGCAGATTTCATACAGATATCACTTTGTCATTAAAATACTAACACTGCTAACTAATACTTAGCAGCTCCAGCCTTTGTCGAGAATTCACAAACCTAACTTTCGGCCTTGACCATAATTTAAAGTCTCATAAAGATGCCTTTGTGTCAGCAGGACGACCGTAAACTGCACCGTGTTATTATCTCGGCTGGAAAATGCTGCAGGAGCTCGTCGTTCAGCCCCAACCAAAATTCACTGAGTTGAATTTTGTAAAGTACAAAATTTTACCAAAGCAAAAGGGAAAACAGATTTGTCAAAGTATTTTCTGTAGTTGTTCAAATTCAAAATTCAGCTCAGCTCAGTGAAAAAATGCAACAAAAAAAAAAAAAAAAAATGCAAAAAAATTTAAAATAATAATAATAATAATAATAATAATAATAATAATAATAATAAACTAATAATCTAACTAATAATAAATAATCTTTATTTATTTATTTGCATTTTTTCACTGAGCTGAGCTGAATTTTGAATTTGAACAACTACAGAAAATACTTTGACAAATCTGTTTTCCCTTTTGCTTTGGTAAAATTTTGTACTTTACCGTGCATCAGGACATACTTTTTCTTAATAAGTTATGAAGGGAAAGTGTGACTTTTTTTCTAAATGAGCAAAAATAAACTAAAGTAACAAAAAGTAGGATCTACACAACAATACTTTTTTTTTTAAATAATTGTTCCAAAATATAAAGATGCCCCTGCCTCAAAAAGATACTGACACTCAATGCATATACTGTACAGAGGATATGTATAATTTATTTAAAAATGTATGGGAAGTATACTCATACCAAATACTACTACCACTACTACTGCTACTACAACTACTACTACTACTACTACTACTAATAATAATAATAATAATAATAATAACATTCAAACAATAATCAAATTAATCATGTAAAATAATAATCATAATAATGCATCAGTCTTATACAGTGCTTTACAGTTTTGGTGCATTAGTCACACACTGACACACTCACACAGGTCAGGTGGGTGACGTGTCTTGCCCAAGGACACAACGGCAGTATGGAATGCCAGCGGCGCCTCTACTCACTAAGCTGCCACTAATAATCGCAGTAGTACACTAAAAAAAAGTGAGTTTCAGCTGCTGAAGATGTAGCAAATAAATGAGCAAGAAATTTACAATAGAAATCAATTTTTTCATATTACTAACAAAATGACAAAAATGAAATATAAAATTCCAAAATAACAATATATTTCAAATTATTTCCTCTACAAAATAAATATCTGTTACTCCAGATGATCTTCTGCAATACAATTTCACTTTTCACAAAACCCTTCTTCATTTTATTTGATGTTTGGGACTGACATTTTAAATTTGAACTGAGCAGACCAATAAAAAGCAGCCGCTGTTAAGTTTGTATATTTTAACAGTCATTTATCGCTTTAGAAAAATAAAAACAAGTGTTTATTATACAGTAAACTGTCTCATGTTACAGATGTTCACTGACAGAGTGGTTAACACACTCGCCTCACAGCAAGAAGGTCCTGGGTTTGATTCCTGGACCAAAATCTGGGGAGGTCCTCTTGTAAATTTGTAAATTATTGTTTCCAGGAATTAGAAAAATCTAATAGATGTAAGGAATGATAATGAAACCTTAATAAGAAAAATCAGACGGATGTAACAAAAGATTATGTAGTCAGAATTAGAAAAATGAAATAGATGTTACAACAGAAATTAAAGCTATTCTAGTGGTAAAATATTAGCTTACTGAATTTGATAATTAATTTTTGAAATGTACAAATCCAAATATAACTGTGACAATTACAGTAGATAATATGTAGTAGGTTTTTCTGTCTGATTTCAAATAAGTTCTCATTGTTTTAAAAGCAGAGAGGGAAAGGAAGCAGCTACTTTTACTCCACTAATGAACTTAAACCACATTTTTGATGAAACACTTTCCGAGCACATTTTCAAAACTTTTATTTGACTAAAAAATAAACTCTTAAGTACTCTTACAACAACACATTTGTTGTACAGTTTTTAACTCACTTTTACTTTTATTCAAGTAATAATTTTGTTGAGTACTTTTCTTTCATGCACAGCGTCTTTGAGTATCATTTGTATGTATTATTATTATTATTATTACTTGAGTCATACAACTGTATCTTAACTACTTTTACTTATGTACTGTTCCTGAGCACTCTCTCCTCTGTTTGAAATCACTTTTACTTGTACGCGCCTCGTCTGTTTTGACACATAAATGAATCACAAAAGGCACTTAAGAATGATAAATGTCACGGTGAAATGTAAAACAAACTGAAGTGTGTTATTTAAAGAGTACTGCAGAAGTCGCCCGCTCAGAGACAAGAAACCTCACAACATTGTTTATCATACTTTCTTCTTGGGAATCTGGGTTTGTTCCTCCGGCTTCTCCAGAAAGGACGGGCGTGACTTTGCCTTTTGTGCAGGTTCCATGGAAATAAATGGATCAAATGTAAAAAAAAAAAAAAAGACAAAGAGGATGCTTCGTGGGAAAGTGAAATCACAATCATTGTCTTCATCTGTAAGGGGTACAGTAGTTTATACTTGTAACTATGGGCTTTAGGTGGGGTACACTCAATTCAATTCAATTCAGATTTATTTGTATAGCCCAATATCACAAGAAAAGTCGCCTCAAAGGGCTTCACAAACAGTTGATCAAACATAAACACACAATCAGACTTAACACACAATCAACACAAACAATAACTACACTAAACTAAACAGAACCAGGACACTCCTGTCCTTAGACCCTCCTTCTCGGTAAGGAAAAACTCCTAAAAAAAAAACAGCTACGGGAAAAAAGAAGAAACCTTATGGAGCCCATATTACACTCTGGACAGGAGCTAGTTAGATGCAGGGCTGACACAGAGACAAGGTCAAGGCCAAGGTTTTTATATATAAACATTTAAAAACAGCCACTGCTGCCCCAAAGTGTTTAATAAAACAGTGTAGGAATTAAAGCACACACAAATAGACACAACACAATTTATGACTGAAACAATAAAACCAGAAATCAAGTAAGTTTAACTAGAACAAAATTAAAAATATATATTTAACAGTAATAAAATGTCTGGCCCAGTTTGTGTAAAAGCCATTACAAAGAGTATGTTTTTAGGAGTGGTTTGAAACTCTCTCCCTGCTTATGTGACTTCTCGGTCACAGTAACACGGGGAGTTAGTGTTGACATCTGTCCCGAGACTCAAGCTCAGGATCTATACTCACTGCGAGGATAGAGCACAACCCGCTCTGTCACCTTTCCCCCTAGGTATTTAACTAAAATGTAAAACTTTAGACTACTTGTGTGTGTGTGTGCCTTCTGTGACTGCGCGAACATCTCTAGACAAGCTCCATGACCTACTTTATATTAAAATGTACCATCAACATCTAACCATACTAAAAGTGCACCACATTTGTGATAAAATAGACCTCAGGGTTTGAACTTGACCTCATTATTTCAGCTCTTGCTCTGTAATTTTCTACAAAATATTTTCCAAAGACTCCACACAGACTGAGATTTCACACTGCACATGATTTGAGAAGCGAGTGCTACATGTGTCACTGCCATGACAGAAACCTCACAGCTATAGGCCACAGATAAACCCTGGCACGTTCATGGTAGGTCTAAGGTTCAGAGCCTATAATTATCTTTTCTTGCCTGGTACATTTAACTATGGTTGTTTAAAATTCAGCTGTATATTTTCTGTATATTGAGTTGAAGTGATTTTGACAGAGGTGGGTATAGCAGCCAAAAATGTTGTATTGCTACTTCAAAATAATACTCAAGTAGAAGTAAAAGGAGTCATCCAAATTATTACTAACATAAAGAAGTGTTTATTATTATTATTAAACACAGTCACACAGACACATTTATACAGGAAACATGAGTGAAGTGTCTTGCCCAGTGACACAACAACAGTAGCATGAATCAAACCACCAACCTTCAAACCACTAACTAGTGTCTCTACTGACTGAGCTCCCTAATCAAGTCCTGATTACTGGGACATAATGTCTACTTTATACTACTAATACTGGAATTTCCATACAAAAAACAATACAATACAATAAAAATATAAAAATGAATTACATATAAAAATGTAAAGTAAGACAGAAGAAACACAAAGCTCCAAATCTTCTCATGTTTCCACAACTCTTTGACCTTTGACCTGAAACTAAATTCTATTGGTTTAGAAGACTTGACAGGGGCTCAGTAGTTTTGGGTCGTTCTAAGTCATTTGTCCTCTGCTGGAGTGAGTGGGAGAGTCGTTAACCCTCCTGAGGACCACCAGCATAATCTGCTCTTTCTGAAGTTAATGACCTGAGTGAAACTGTTTTTTTTTTTTTTTTTTTTGTTTCTTTTGGCTGGTTTTAAGAAACCGTTGCTGTCTTAGCCCACCATTTCTACGCGTTTACTTGTGTTCAAACTGTGCAAATGTGTGTAGTTTGTACAAATAAACAACAAATACTAACGACAGCACCACCTTTCTGTTGAAATGTTGGATAAATAACCTTTTGAATGTAAACGCTGACAGAGGGCGGCTTGTAAGATGCTACCGTTTCCTTGTCACGGCCTGCAGCTCCTCTCTGTTTTTCTCGGTTGGTCTGAACAGCTCACCTGTGCGAGCCTTGATCAGATAACAGAGACCGGTAGAGTTGGTTGTGGATGCACATCACTCAAGGTATTTTCTAATAAAACTGTCAGAGTTGTTTATCAGCCACGAGAATGTGTTATTACTAATACTTCAAAAGACCCACCCCATTTTGGTGCACAGCCAGGCTATATAATAATACGCTGCTTATATCACTATTGGGAAGTGCACACAGTTGAAGATTTAGGTAACACTCTACTCTATTTTCAAATACTTCAGGGATCTCTTCACATATTTATCAACAAAAATGGTTCCTGGGCCATAAATGGGACAAAGATTTATGCTAATATTACAAAAAAACTAGTGTCACCACAAAAACAGTGTTACAATACAAGGTACAATAAATTTACTGAAGAAACTTTACCATTGAAATGTATGTTATTTATTTATTTATTTATTTATTTTTTACTACAGATAAATCCTTAGTGTAAAATTATTTCTGTCAGTGATAGCAATATATTTCACTTTTTTTTGCATTGAAAAACTTTTAAAAAGTCTTAAATTTTGCTAGACAAACCCTTTTTTTTGGCTTCTTTTCTTAGTCAGGGTTGCAACAACAAACCAATTGCACAGTGATTTGGCTAGATTTTTACTCCAGATGCCCTTCCTGTTACAACCACTCACATACTGTGACTGGAGTAGGCAATGTGGGTGAAGTGTCTTGCCCAGAGACACAACGACAGTGTGGGTTTCAGGCAAAATTTTACCTGGCTGCCCTCCAGTTGCTGGGAAAATGCTTTAACCCACTGTGCTACTGTTGCCCCTAGCAACAGCAGCAATAATAATAATAATAAGATTCATTCATTCATTTTCTACCGCTTATTCCCGTTATGGGTTGCGGGTGACTGGAGCCTATCCCAGTAACTTTGGGCCGTAGGCGGGGTACACCCTGGACAGCTGCACCCCATTAATAATAATAATAAGTATGACCCCATAATAATAATAATTATTATTATAATAATAATAAATGATAACATATGTTTTGTCATAATAGTATTTTTAAGTAGCAAACAAAATAAAAGCAGCAAATGTAGCGGCTGTGTTTCTTTGTTCATACTTTTTAAATCTGGGGTGCCACAGGGGTCTGTATGGGCTCCACTTTTCTTTTTCTTATAGGATTTACCTCAATTAATTAAACATTATTTCTTTTAATAAAAATTAAAAAATACCTGTGAATAAAAACTGTAGGTCCAAGCAGCCACAGCCAAGAGTCATTTGACCAGTATCCAAAATGTCTACCTTAACTCTGACAAAACATAAACACATTAACTCTTTCTCTCTCACTCTCTCTTTAGATCACGTTCAGCCTGCTGAGCCTTGGCGTCAGTTCTGACAGATTAAACTTCACTTGTCCTTAAACCACTTCTGTATAGTTAGGCTTTTGTAATGTATAAATGAGTCAATATATTTTACTGGCTTTGTCCATAATGCTGGATTATTGGAGCTACTTTTTAATATCCCTTGCTCTTCCTGTCACATATAGTGAGTGGAGCAGGCAATGTGGGTAAAGTGTCTTGTCCCCAACTACAACAGCAATAATAATAATAATAATAATAATAATAATAATAATAATAATAATAATAATAATAATGTCTTTATTAGGACAAAGATATTTTATACTTACTTAATTGTACATCTATTTTCTCCTGCATTTTATAACAAAATAAAATAAAAGGTAATATGCCCTCCAATGTAAACTCCTATTATATGTACTGTGATCATTTTAAACTCATAATAAATTTACTGCAAAGAAAAATATTAATCAATGGAATAACTCCCCTTTGAAACAAGATATTAAACATAAAATATGTAACAAAACCCCAACCCTGGAAACACTGTGTAAGAAGACACATTGTAACACCAGGGGCCCTGCAAATTTACCTCATTTACTTTTATCTATGCTCCCCGATTCGGCCATTACTGTACAGGCTCCAAGCTCAAAGTGATGATATTCTGACCCACGCTGAGAGTAACTCTGTTTTCTACCGTTGCACTTTTTGAGGCCCCAGATTGTGATTTTCTATGGCCGTAAATTTGTCAACGATAGACCAGGATAAGTGTGAATATAAAATAACTCAAACATTTTCGAGCAATAGTTATCAAAAAGATCTGTGGCAAAAACAAGTCTAGTTCCAAGCCAAAGCTGAATGAGGGGCCTCAGCTGTCAACTATCAAGATAGAGAGGGGAAATTATTGGATATCACCTGGAAATTATTCAGTATCACCCAAGGCATAAACCATAAAGCTATGCACTCAACTGTGTTGTATAGATCTGTGATCGCAGATGAGTAATAGAAGGAAGAGCAAAGGTAAATAGTCTAGAGCAAAGTCAGTCGGCATTTGTACTTAATTACTAATTTAATTTTACCAAACAAGAAGTGTCAATGTCAAGGTATGCCGGAAGTCTACTCAGGCTGTAATTGTGAGTTTCAGGTCAAAGACAAACATAACAAACAACAAAACATTGCACAACTACAGCTTTTATAACAATAGTTAAGATATGTGTCATGTTTTTCAGCTGCTGACTATAAAGATATGCGTTCAGTCACCTCCGGCTTAACATTGAGCTCTGCACAGGCGTCCATTTATCTGACCTCGTCACCGCGCCTGTCCCCTGTAGGTTACCTCAATCTGGGTATTTTCTGTACAGGCTTCCTACCTTTGGACCTCTCTGCCCCATGACCTCAGGCAGATGAAATGTCTCTTTTAATGAAACAATTAAAAAGCATTTGATATTGCCTGATTTGAATTTGAGTTAGCATTTTATTACAGTTTGATTTTTTGTTCATGGGTCTTTGTTAGAGATTTTATGTATTTTTGCATCGGAAAGCATTTCAGAAAAGTGCTATAGAAATAAAGATTGTTATTATTGTCATTATTCCAAAAGTGAAGTCAATATTTCCTCTGTAGGGTAAAGGGTGGGTAAAGGGTCTGAGTTCCCAATGTTGAGCCAAAAAAAAAAAAAAAAAACCCAAAAATAACTCACAATATGCACACATTTTAAACACTTGTCTTTTTTTGTATATTTTGGCCATTTTTGTAGGCTTTACTGATAGAACAGAGTACAATAAGCAATCACGGAGAGACTTTTGGCAAACTGTTGGAGTCCGGAGTCAAAACCACGACGTCGAGGCAGGCTGAAGTCTCCACATTTTTGATCTTCAGATATTTTTCATTATAATCAAGCTGTAGTCTTGACCGTTCTCATCTGCATCACTTATCTGCATCGAAGTAATGGCTGTCGCTAACAGTGAAAGTGAATAATTCAATTCTGTGTCTAGTTACACAAAGAAAAAAACACATGAAGAAAAACAAATTGAAAAAAAAGGGAAGCAAAGAGAAATACATAAATATTGTCAAAGCATTCATAGGATATTTAATTTGAAAATAATTGTGGGAAGTCATGCTTTTAACGCTTAACTGTGCAGTAGATGTCAAAGGGAAGCTCAGAAATTAGTTTCAGTGTCATGTATTAGTATTTTGGAGCAGCAAACTGGTCCAGTTGTACTTTCTGTTTACAAAATACTGACAGCAAATGTAACTTTAAGTTGTTGTGTTTCTTTGTTTATACTATTTAAATCTGGGGTGCCACAGGGTTCAATACTGGCTCCACTTTTCTTTCTGTTGTAGGATTTGCCTCAATTTATTAATCCATATTTCTTTTTAGAAAACTGAAAAAAAAAAAAGACAACATGTGAACGAAAACTGTAGGTCCAAGCAGCCATAGCCAAGAGTCATTGGACCAGTATCCAAAGCGTCTACTTTAACTCCGACAAAACATAAATACTGTTCCTCTCTTGCTCTCGCTTTAGATCATGTTCAGCCTGCTGTTATGACTCTTGGCATCAGTTCTGACAGATTAAACTTCACTTGTCCTTAAACCACTTCTGTATAATTAGGCTTTCGTAATGTATGAATGAGTCAATATATTTCATAGGCTATGTTTATTAAGGCTGGATTATTGGAGCTACTTTTTAATATTCTATATAAAGTGTTTAAGTGTCTCATGTTTTTATTATTTTTTAAGGTTAAGATATACTTTTATTGTCCCTGTAGGTACCACTTTGCCACTGTGGTGTGATTATCATGTAATTTTTCTGTGTATACAGACTTAGTGCTGGAATAGTCTGCTTTTCTTCCACCATACATTCAGCATTGAGAGGTTAGAGTAGATCAACAGCAAATAAAAACAGCCTCCCATGTACTGTAATGTTTATGTGGTTGGCCAAAGTCTGCTGTGATGCTCTGGACATTAAAATTTTTTATATTAAATGTTTAATGAGATTTTAAGGTGTTGATTTTTCATAAATTATTCTCCTACTATTTGGAATTTAAACATTTTACTACAATAAAAAGTCCTGCTTTTCAGTCTTTGTCACTATCAGCTATAGGGAGAGGCGTCGGACTGGGGGGGGCATTTCATTTCTCTGAGTGACTCCTGTTGTGATAGCTACAACCGTCATCATCATTGTTAAATCAAATACAGATGAAAGACTGCACAGTTATACAGAAAGGTGTGATACTGAGTCATTAATGAAGATGAAAAGGTGCCAACTGTATGATCTGAGTTGTTAGTTTAATTTATATTTACTGAAATGTTTGCCTACGTGTTCATCACTCAGAGATGTATCTTGCCTCTTGTAATGTTGTCTGGTGTTTTGCCTATACTTTGTTTAAAGCATGAACAATAATATAAATGATAATATACAGTATTTTATACATAGTAAAATAATTTCCTATTCAGTACATTTGTTTTTCATTTATTTACACCAAATTCACTTTTTAGGACACCATCAAGTGTTCAAACATGAGACATTTTACCATTTAATAAAAAAAAGATAGTCCCATTTTGACTTTAGCGGCAGCAATATCTCAAAAAAGTTCTGACAGGGGCAACAAAAGGCTGGAAAAGTGTTAGAGAAGCATTTTGCAGCTCATTCATTAATCTCCTTCCATCTGTTATTGTTAGGGGTCATGGCTGGCCAGAGCCTAGCCCAGCAACTATGGGCCTTAGGCGGCATTCACCCTGGACAATGGCCAGTTAGTCACATGGCTGACTTTTAGAAACGCAGACAACCATTCACTTTCATATTCATTCATATTGTCCTTACCATTGCTGGTATATATGTGTCCTTACCTTTTCCAACATTTGTGTCTTATCACTGTTAGTACTTGTGTCCTGCAATCTATGCAGCTATCTATTATTTAAAATTGACTTGCCTGAAATGCCTTACTATTTTTTGTTATTTATATTTCTGGAAATGTAAATATGTTTTGTTATTATTCTTGTACGAGCAGGAAGCTAAAAATAAGTTGTTTTGATTTGTTCTATGTAATATAGGGGTGGGATTAAATAAGTTTTCTTCCTTCCACTCCTTCTCGAGCCTTAAAAGAAAAAGTTTTCAATGTATTTATGATTCTGTATGTACTGTATATTTGTCTTCAGTTGCTTGAAACAAATAAAGACTAAAAATATTCATGGGGCGGCAGTAGCTCAGTCGCCCACTAACCTGAAGAATCAGAATCAGAGTTTCTTTATTTTATCCCTGAGGGGAAATTATTTTTTGTTACAGACTTGCAACCTGACCAGGAAATGAAAAGATATAGCATTAAAAATTACAATATACCGCGGCAGAGTGGCATAGTGGTTAGCACTCCTACCTCACAGCAAGAACATCCTGGGTTTGATTCCTTCTGTATGGAGTTTGCATGTTCTCCCTGTGTCTGCGTAGGTTTCCCCTACCACGAAAAACATGTACAATAGTTCCCCCGTGGGGCCAGGACTCCCCTGTAAAAGAGATTCTGAATCTCAGTGGGACTTTCCTGGTTAAATAAAGGTCAAATAAACAATATGATAAAAATCTAATAAATATGAAAAGCTCAAAACCCCAGATGTGTGAAGCACTTTAGTAAAAATAAACAACAACTTCACAATATAATAAGGAAAAATAACCTTTTTAAAATATAATAAAGAGTTATCAACCTTAAACACATTTACAACATATTTACAAATATGAACAAAGGTTGGCGGTTCGATTCCAGCTTGAGTGAGACACTTCACCCACCTTGCCTGTGTATAAATAAATTATTATTATTATTATTATTATTATTCCCTATACGGGCAATTTAAACTCACCAATTAACAATGAAGCTGTCCCTGTAACATAACTGTGTGTTAAAGGAACATTGTAGAAAGGCAGTGTGTTTGTAATTTGGTTGTACATCATGTGTGGCCTGTGGCGTGTCCTGAGTCCAGTGCAGCAGTGAGCGGAGGGAACAGCGCTCTGTGTGATGCTAGAAAAGTGCGGGTGTGTGCGCTTTCAGCTCATATTTCCTCTCTCAGGTTGTCAGCAGTTTGTTTGATCAAGAGCAGCACTTTTCAAACTGTGCCGCAGGGCCACACCTCTGCGAAACATGCACCAAGTAAATGTGACAGTAAAACTACAGAGGGAGGGGGAGGAGGGGGAGGAGGGGGAGGAGGGGTGTGACTGAGGTAGACTCCTGATTATAGACCGACTCCAGCGCTGACAGGACAGAACCAGGTCGGACCCATCGCCGCGGCTGCTGCATGGTGGGACGTCCCGGGCTGACATGGCGCGTGGCTCCGGACAACAGGTGCTGCTGCTGCTGCTCCTGACGCTGGCTGTGGTGAGTGAGCATGGAGATAACAGTTTATTATGATTATCTGTCATTGTGGAGCAAGCTATTATTTAGATGTAGTTTTTTTTTTCCCTGCAAGTGCAAGGGTCCTTTTAATACTCACTGCAACTGCATATATGTATTTATATTTAGTGCTTTTATATCACAATGCAAGAAAAAAAACATTAATATGTGAATAAATAAAAAATAACACTGGAATGAAACTCAAAAATTAAAAAATATCTGCAAAAGAGTGACAAAAAAAGTCAAATTTCTGGTTCATTCATATTCTAAAAGTGAATTTTACAGCATAATGCAAAAGGGAAAAAAGACTGAAGATTATTTCTTTCTTTTTGCAAACCCATATATTTGTTAAAAAACATCAAATTGAATGGTTTGTTTTGTTAGTTACTTATTGGGCCTTACTTGTACCAATATTAGTTCAGTAATTCAGTATATTTACTATGATAAAGTACAATTTTGGCAATATCTGAAAAGTAAAATAATTGTATCTAAGTTACAGACTTGTTATACTGCACAGGCTCTATGATATAGTGCACAGTGTCCAATACCAAATCTGCCATTCCAATTTAGCAAACTACTTTTGGCATGATTCATATAAAACATTAAAGCATTAGTTTTATCGGTGCTCCTCGATTACAGGAGCGTGAGTGAGGGATGAGCCTGTCATTACACAAAAGGCTTTTGTTCAGACACATTCAGGATTATAGCACTTCAAACTAGTATACGTCTACAAGTACTTGTATCATGTTTGAGTATTTTAAGCAAAACTAATTGCGACCAGCTCACTTTACTCCACTGTAATAGCTTTTCATGGAGCATACAGTTCATATGAAAGCACCTCACCATGTTATTTATGAATTATTAACAAATCAACCATTATAGGGGTTGAAGGTGCCATGTTAGCAGGATTCTTAATTTAATACCATTCAGTTTTATGCATTTAAGTACAGTTAATATATGTACACAATATATACTTGTACTTGACTGCACTGGACAGCTGCAAGGAGTAAAGAAATGCTGCAAGTGATGAGCATACACTAGATCTTTATTTGTTAGTACAAAAATGTACTATCAGTATAAGCATTGCTGGCTGTATTATTGGCTTTTGAAAAAGGAGAGATTTACATCTCTCGAGCCAAACCTATCACATGCACACACATGCACATACATACACACACATACACACACATACACAACACTTTCACGCAACAAGAGGCTCAGCACAGTGTTCACACAAACTCTCACACGCCTCTGGGTCAGAGCTGACATTTATCACTTTAAACATCACTAGAATCAGGATTTATGTTGTCACTGTTGCTTTGTCAGTATTTCTTTAAAACTTTGAAGTTGTGACAGTGCTCTGATGTGGTTGCATTTGGACGTCCCATCAACATAACACTAAGTGGTCAAATACATGCTGTACTTTATTTAATGTATGCATCCTGCAGCAGTACTGTTTATCTCTGGGTAAGGGTTTTGTCAAAAAATAGATATTTTTCTTCTAAATCTGGCAGAGTTTTTGCTTTGGAAATATGCTTTAGAGCTAAATAAGGAAATGGCTAATTTTTTATTTTGAGTGGAGAATGTAAAGTGACATTTTGGGTGAAACTGAGATGTACTGTAATCCAATGAAAGCTTATAGGGAGCTGCCTTTCCTGCCAATAATACTGCCAATCAATTTAGTGTTAACCAAAAAACAAAAGCGTTTTTAATATACAGTATTGGGAATGGTATTTATATAGTGCTTTAACTATGACACAAGTCGCCCAAAGCGCTTTACACACAGTAGGGAAGGGGTATTTCATTCACTCCATACTCGGTGGTGGTAAGCTACATTTTGTAGCCACAGTTTCCCCTGGGGTAGACTGACAGAAGCAAGTATTGGCAGGTGTGAAAAATATTAAGAGTGCGTCAGTAAGTAAGAAGTAAGAATACCTTTATTAGTCTTATCACAGCTCTTCTTAAAAACTTGCCTAAGACTTTAACACAGTAGTTTATACTAATACTGTTTCCAGGTCGCTCTTGTAAGAGCTTTAATTAATCTCAGTGAGTTTTAACCTGGTTAATAAAAGTCAAATAAAATAAAATATATTATTGTTTCAATAGGCAAACAAGTGCTGTGAATATGCTCACATCTGTGTCTATGAACATTTTAGCTTTTAGGATTTGTTATTTTTAGTTTATATAGATTATTTTGTATATTTTTGCTTCTCCTGCTCTGTAATCCTGGTCAGATTTAGATTCTCAGCCCTGGACCTGCACGTATCGTTCCTATAGTGTCTGTGTTTGTCTTGTACAGTACAAACCTCCCATATTTCACTTTGACAGAGTTGAGAGGAACATGTGACCCGCAGCTCTCACAGACTGCCTAACCAGACCGCCATCTGCAAATATTAGCTCTGTATTTAAACAGTAAACAGCCCGGGACCTGTACATTAACACGCTCACAGGACGTTGAACTCATACATGACTTCAAACACGAGCAGCAACATGTACAATAATTACATGTAGAAATCCTCAAGTAAAAGAGACAAAAACATATAATTTATCAAAAGAAATACTACATTAATGATGATAACAGCACTATAATAACACAAATATTCTGTATGATGAAGTAAATGCTACAAATGTTTTACTTTGGTGGTTAGATGAGTGGCACATTACCTCAAAAAAAGGTTCTGGGTTTGAGGAGTAGTAGTACTAGCAGTGGTACTAATAGTAGTAGTGGAAATTGTAAAATCAGTAGTAGTAATAGTAGTAGTAGTAGTGATTGTAGTAGATTTTACTGTGCAATTACAAAGAACAACCTTTAAGTGTTTTGAACTTATAAGCAGGGCTTGACTTTTACTTTTTTTCTCACTGGCCACTGTGGCTAGTTTTTGTCAAAGGTTACTAGTCACAATTTAATTAGTGGAGTTTTTTTTATGATAAGCTTAAAGAAATGTAAAATTGTGTTTTATGCATGGACAGGAAGGTTTACATACAGGCAAAATGAAGTGTATCTCTGTGCCTGTTGTGTCCCATCGTTTAAAACTTTCTTTTTTTTTCCAAATGACTAATTTTCTTTCTTTAATCATGATGAATTACTCAATAATAAATGGTGTACACTCGAGCAGAGCGACATAAATGCAGACCTAACTTCTGAAGTTATGCATAAAAGAAGGTATACATAAAATTCAAGCGGCCAAAGTGGCTGTGGGAGTGTTCGTGTTACTATTCCAACATAAAACTCTACCCGCGTTTGGCCGGTGAGCTAGTGTTAATGTCAGGTCCTGCTTATAAGTAAACTCTACGTTCAACATGACCTCGTTTTTTTAGCACTTTTTCTGACTTAAATAATAAACTTTTCAGGTAACAGCACTTTCTGGACTATACAGAAGATCAGTATTTCCACCTTTGCTTAGCAGTGTTGAAATACAGTATACATTAAATAGTATACACCTGTAACTATCGTCTCATTACAAGGCTGTTTACATTTATTACATATATTCAGCAGAGATCTATGAGAGATAATCCCACACTTGTTTGCAGTTCACTGAATTTGAATGTATTTCATGTACTTTTACTCTTTATTAAATGGCATTTGTCATCATTGCCCGCATATTGCACAAGTAAGTGAATGCATTATTCACATAGATGTTATCAATGTGGATTTTCATCAAGGTGTGACTGGGAAAAGGCCCAGTTTCGAATAAAATCAAACTGTTATGCCTGACTGACAGCTTAATGTACTTAGACCAGGTGAATCACACACAACATTTTCCACCTGTATAAGCCTGTCAATATTGTTAGGAGATAATAAAAAAACTTGTATAATTTTATATAGTTGATGTGAAACACTGAGGGGATCATTATTTTGTCAAATTAAAGAAACACATGATGATGCTTCTTGGTTTTGTTTGATTTTAGGCTTTAATGCTGGATTTGGTTGAGTGAGCACATGGGTAATCCTGGTATTGTCCTCGTTGTGTACATTTCTTAAGACTTAACACTCAAGTGCTTTAACTATAGCTGCATGGGTGTTCCTTAACTTTGATTACAGAGACACCAGAAAACCTGATTTGTCTGTAATATAGAAAACAGTCAGACAGGAAGCCTATAATGTAGTGTAATCTGCAGCTAAAATGCTAATATGCTAATGTTTGTGGATGTTTCACTAGAGCCTTGCAACGTGGTGATATTATTCCATCACAAAGGCGTATTGGTGGATTATGGATTTCCTGTTTGGGGTTTCGTTTTAAAAAAAAAAAATGTCTAACCTATGGAGTAATACTGGCTCCCATCCTCCATCTGAGGTTTTCGAGAACATGAAAACAATCAGTATGTTTTTCCAGTCACGTCTGCAAACACCAACACTTCTGCTTTTGTGCTGCAGTTGTTGCTGAGCAGCGAAGCGGCCAAATCGAAGAAGAGGACGAAAAGAGAATGGATCATCCCTCCAGCAAAACTGAAGGAGAACACAGACTACACTCACAAGGAGTTCATCGCAAAGGTCAGCAGTAGGATTTTGTTATTATCACTCTTACAGGAGCGTGCACAGGAGCAAAGGAGTTAGGGCTCCTCGGTGTCCTCTTTGGTCCCGATCCGAAGACATGCATCTGTGAGTAATTAGTGACTCCAAATTACCCAGTCTGTCAGTCTGTATCAGCACTATGACCGACTGTCGATTGTTCCAGGTGTACTCCTCCTCAGGCCCATAGTTGTTGTGATATAGGCTTCGGCGACCAGCATTAAATCAATTCAATACATTTCGAACCCTCTGTAAGCTTCCATTGAAACGCTTTTCGAAAAGCAGGTTAGGGAGGTAAAGTACTCAGAGGTGACTGGACGGACTATGTGCCATGCAGTAATCACAAGGTCATTTTATGCATTGAGAGCATAAACACCATCATGTAGTTTACCATGGAACAGTAACAGATGCTTTGTCATCAAACTTAAACCTGACAAGCCACATAAATAATAATTGGTCTCATAGACAGCTTCTCTACACAGGCCTTTTACAATTTGGTGCATTATTCACTCACTCCACAGTCACACTCTGTGTTGGTGAGCTACTTCTATAGCCACAGTGGCCTACTGAGCACTACCAAACACACAATCATCTTAACACATTCATACAACAGTGCCACAGACACTGGAGGCACGGGGTGTGAAGTGTCTTGCCCAAAGACACAACGTTAGGATGCAATGCTGGAAGTGAGGATCAATTCACCAAACTTCTGGTTAGTGGGAGAACATCTCTACTTTCGAGCTACTGCTCATGAGTTTTAATAAAGAGAGCTTTAAATGGTATTAACTAGATTGCACGGTGGCAGAGCGGTTAGCGTTCTCGCCTCCCAGCAAGGTAGGTTCGAGCCCCGGGTTGACCAACACACCATCACACAAACTCTCTGGGTGGAGTCTGCATGTCCTCCCCGTGTTACCGTGGGTTCTCTCCGGCTTCCTCCCACCGCCCAAAGACATGTATGTGTTGGTGAATTGGTGACTCTAAAATTGACCCTAGTGAATGAATGTGAGACTGTCTGTGTTCGTCTCTGTGTCAGCCCTGCAAGCTGGCCCCTGTCCAGGGTGTACCCCGCCTATGGCCCAAAGTTACTGGGATAGGCTCCAGTCACCTGCAACCCCTAACGGGAACAAGCAGTAGAAAATGAATGAATGATAACTAGATTTCAGTAAATTTGCCACCAATCTTATAATCCTGCTACCATTAGCATTAGCACAAGACATTTTCTTTTCTCTTTACTTGTGGCAACAAAATCAAAGTTTTGCTCTAAACTTTTGGCAGGTTGTCTTCCCAGCACACACCTTTCAAAATAATAATGCATTAGTCTTATATAGCGAAGTTGCTTTACAATGTGGTGCATTATTCATTCAGTCACACTCAGTTGTGGAAGTGTGGTTGCCATTGTGCGCCTCCGAACAACACAAACACACAATCATTAACACTTTCACACAGGCGAGGTGGGAGAAGTGTCTTGCCCAAGGACACAACGACAGTATGCAATGCTGGCAGCAGGGCTTGAACCACCAACCTTCGGGTGAGTGGACAAACATCTCTACAAACTGAGCTACTGCCATCCCGTTTAATTTCACTTTTCAGTTTCAGTTTCTCTACTTCATGTGTCACAAACAAAATTACTGACTCGGTTCACGAGATCT
Organism: Bostrychus sinensis; assembly: GCA_020698575.1. Classification (NCBI taxonomy): domain Eukaryota; kingdom Metazoa; phylum Chordata; class Actinopteri; order Gobiiformes; family Eleotridae; genus Bostrychus; species Bostrychus sinensis. Next base: position 29,853,611 of record CM036246.1, read on the forward strand.
TTTCAGGACACACTCTTTTGAAACAGGGGCCTGCATCTACAAAAGTTCAAGCGCTTACTTACTTCTGGGCAATTGGGCCAAATGTTGTGTCTTATGTAAATTTGTAATCATACGGTAATTTAGTTTGATGATTGTTGGCTTTATAATTTATGGCCTGTTTTCCCACAATAATCAGAGGCTGCTGGGATGATATCACTCCCAGAAAGATCACTGTCATAGATGAGTTTCATAAACAAATTGTGAGTCAGTAAAGACGCTGTAAAGAGAGATAGGCCTGTCTGAACCTGCTGCTGGACCGCTTCCTCGCTCATATATCTACATATGTACAGGCTCAGGGCTAATATCAGACTCACATACTTTCACTGTGCTGTCTTGCCTTTGCGCTCCTGTGGTTTGTCCCAACAGAGACAGAGTACATGCCACCAGATTTAATAAAGTGTACTATTTTAGATTTTAGATGGTGACATTATTAAGTGTGGGAGATATGGCAACATTTTTGTGGCAAAAAGCATAGACAGCACTTCACTATTGTCTTGTTATGGAATAGGTTAATACGAAACTAACTTTTGACTCTGACTTGGCTCGGACTCGCTCTTCAACAGAAGATGACTCAATTCTGGCTCGTCTTTAATTTGGTGACCCTAACCTAGACTAGACCCCAGACCAGTCTTTGGAGACTTGGACTTAGACATGGACTAGACCAGTGAGGACTCAGGCATGACTTGTACTGGAAACCGGTGACTCAAGGACACTGGAAATGTCACTTGCCATCATATCCCGAGATTTCTAAACTGGAGTTGTAAGTAGAAGAAGTTTATGGTGAGAGGTCTCAAGAGCCATTGTGCCCTTTCTGCTAGTCCCAAGCCTAGATAAATGGTCAGCAGGAATGAAAATTGATGCCAAATAAACACTGCAAGATATCAGCAACTGAACAAGTTACTACGGTTCTGCTTTTGACTGAATAGTGGGTCATGGCTAGGTTAAAAAGCTAATGCTTCAATGTTAAACTTTTTTAAGTGTAAGTATTGTTGTAATTACATAACGTTTACAAGGTATTTAAAACAAATATAAACTAGAAAGATAACTGGTTCTGTAAAAAAATGAGAGACTGACTGGTTTTAAGTGTAATAAACCATCTTTCCACTTTTGATTAGATCCGTTCTGATAAAGTCAAAGATACCAAAGTTGAGTACTTTCTGACCGGACCAGGAGCTGACCAGGCACCATTCGGGCTCTTCGTGGTGGACCATGACACCGGACATGTACGTGTCACGGCGAAGCTGGACCGAGAGCTATACCCCTCCTACAACGTAAGTGACCACAAAGGTTTTCTTACGCAAAGCTACTGTAATATTGACGTTCAAAATGTCTCTGTTCATAAATGATTTCCGTCACAGCTCACAGGAGTTGCTAAGTTTGCGAATGGGAGTAAAGCAGAGGATGACATACCGCTAACAGTGACGGTCCTCGACGAGAACGACAACCATCCGTGTCTTGAGCTGCACTCGGGAAGCGTCACAGAAGCAAGTAAAAAAGGTATAGACGTCAGAAAAATAGAGAAAAGGTTTTAGCGTTGTCCAATCCAGGAGGAAAACAAGCCAGAGCACTGCATTTTAGAATTAAAAAACAATACCATAACCTTATTAAGTAGGCTATGCCACCTTAAATAATGCTTATGGTCTTTATAAAAATCTACTCACAAGGCACAAAACATTTTCACCTGCTCTCATGTAAATTCCAACAAAAGAGAAAAAAAATGGCTGTCGTTGCTAGTATGTGCTAATGCTAATGCTAGTCCATGTTTGCTAAAACAGACTAGACTTGGACAATGAACACTGTGATTAACTTTAACGTGGATAACAACGTAGGCATATCCCTGATAAAATCCACCAGGCCAAGGACAACATCTTTGTATGAAGGCAAGTTACACCAACAAAATCAAACACACACACACACAAAACTGAAACATGCACACAAATTCAAAAACACCACACAAATTTGGCAACACACACCAAAATTCAGAAACATGCACACACCCTCTGAAACACACACACATTTGAAAACAAGCACACAAATTTAAAAACATACACTCTGAAACACAGAAATTTGGAAACACGCACTTTTGTTTTCAAATCTGTGTGTGTGTTTCAGTTTTTGTTTGCCTGTTTGGGTGTTTTGGATTTTTTGTGTGTGACTTGCCCTTCAGGGCCACTGTATCTTTGACAAACTTTTCTTTAACAATAAAGATGTCACTTCCCAAAACAAAGTCAATAGAGAGCAGAGGATTGTGCTCTCTACCCAGGTGGGCGTATAGTCACGTGACAAAATAACTGAGCTCTTTTAATCACGGCGACCCTACGGAAGGCCTTTAGTTGCAGGGATAGCCTCTAGCCATCCATGACCCCTAATAGGAATAATGTACTTAATGAAGTTTTGCCTGTCTGTCTATTGCAGGGACCTTTGTGATGCAGATTGAGGGTAAGGATAAGGACCAGGCCGGGACCATTAACTCACAACTCCACTACACCATCATCAGACAGGAGCAAGAGGGGGATCACATGTTTACTATTGACGCGAATACAGGAAAACTGTACGTCAAAGAGGCCACACTGGACAGAGAGGTAAGGCAGGCAAATCTAGGTGGTACACAAATTTCTATACTACAAGACGAAAATTGTTATAATATGAAAAAGTGAAAGAAATCTAGCATGTTCTGCTTTAACTGAATATGGAGTAGTTGCAATTTCTTTCACAAATGCTTTAAGTCAGCATAAGATGGCAACTCCTTAACCAGAAACAGCAATTTTGTGTATTAATCCGTCAACAAATACAATATCTTCTTTAGAAAATGTCTATAGTCTCTTTGTGGTTTTCTTTGGTTTCTTAAATATCTTGCATTACTTTGGCTTGCAACTTTTTGCCATTTCCAATCGACTCACTGGATACCAACCTATCCCAGCCATTTATTTGCAGTGCGTCGTACAAACGCAGAAGATATCTCCAGTCAAAAATAACCAAGAAGTGCCAGCTAATTCAGAGCTAATTTTATAACTTCTCTTACCTGATTAACATTGTTTAGTGCTTTCCTTCGTCACCCGTTGATTCTGCTGAAGTCCGCGCTGTTGTTCAGCCCTCTGAGGGATTTTTTTTTTAGTCTTGCTGCCATTTTAGCAACATTAATGTCCCCTTACAGACGTCCAACGTAACGACCGCATTCAAACAAACTGACTTTTTCCTCAAGTCTTAGGTCAACTGGCTTCTGCTCCTGCACAAAGAAAGAAAACTTAAGTGAAGGGATACTTTTTTTTTTTGTGCCTGTTTCCTAGACTCTTGACCATTACACGCTGATCATAAAGGTCACAGATATGGGAGGGGCACCAGGGGGACTCACGGGCACCGGCACTGTGGAGATCAAGGTCCTGGACATCAACGACAACAAGCCCACTCTGGAGAAATCTGAGGTGAGGTTGTTGTTGTTTTTTTTTGTGATAACCTTGTAAATGCATCTGACTCTGTTTTTAAGTTTGAAGGCTGAGCGTATGTGAGCCATAATTTTAACAGACTTTAATCAGATTGTACAACTATTGAAGGATGGGTCAAATGCAGAGAACAAATTTTTCAATAAAATATACCATAAGCTTAACCAATACAGTATGGTTTTCCTTTCAGTATTCTGGGTCGGTGGATGAAAATGTCCATGATGTGGTGGTGATGAGGATCAAGGCTCTGGACAAAGACCTGGAGAAAACAGACAACTGGCTCACAGTCTTCGAAATTGCAAAAGGCAATGAGGACGGACTCTTCTCTATAGAGACAGACAACAAAACCAACGAAGGCATCCTCAAACTGATCAAGGTGAGCGCACTGGACATTATAAACAGAAGTTGTTTTATGGCACTGTGTCATGTTATAGTGGAGAATATTATTTGATTTCCTATAATTTTGCTCTGTGAAAGTTATACATCCCCAAATATCCTTTAATCCAAAGCTGCACCTCATGTCTTTGACACTCTAACAAATGGTTCACTTTACTTCCTGTATCTATAATTGTCTAAGATTTAAAAAGTATCATTTGTTTGATGTGGACTGCATTTCTTTATTGAGAGTGCTCCTGCCATCATCCAAAAAGTGGTGAATCTAAAGTGCCCCTAGTGAATGAACAGGAAAGTGAATGGTCTGTCAATGTCTCTGTCGATTATCCAGAGTGTACCCTGCCTCAGGCCCATAGAAGCTGGGATATGCACCACCCACCCGCAATAACTAAAAGGAATAAGTAGAAAAAGATGTATGAATGCCTTCACAGACATCGACAGACATTCCTGGGCTTAGGATACTACTTTATTGTAATTAAAGTTCGTTTTTACAAAACATCATTAATTTCCGGTGGTGTGTAATAGGTATGTATTAACCACTATAAACTCAGTCAGAGTGTGTTCAAATGCCCAAATTATTTAAAGGTAACTTGATACATGTTGTTTTATCCCACTGTTATTCTTATGTTATCTTTGGAGGACACAAAAGTCAATAATGAGAAACTTTAATGTGTCTCTTCCCATTTACTTTGGTACATTTTTAAGACTTGCGGGTCCTTTCTAAGGAAGCCTGATTTTGTTATTTGGCTTTCATGTAACACTATATTCTTTTGATTGCTTCTTTCGACAGCCCGTGGATTTTGAAGAAGTCCAGAATCTGGAGTTGGGCCTCATCATTAGGAATGTGGCTCCATTTGTGGACGGTGGGGCAGTCCTGATGGATGTGGATGTCCAGGTGGGGGAGGGGGGCAGTCCTGGGATGGGAGCTAATCTGGATGCCGGGGTAGACTTGGGATTGGACGCAGATCTCGGTCTAGGCCTGGGCCTTGATGCAGGACTGGATGCCGGGTTAGACGCCGGGCTAGACGCTGGATTAGATGCTGGCCTGGACGCTGGACTAGACGCTGACTTGGGTGCAGATTTGGGATTAGACGCAGGACTTCACCCTGAACTCGGGGTTGGGCTTCACCCGGGACCAGCAGGTGGGCCTGGACCGGGACTAGGGCCAGGACTTGGACCGGGAGTTGGCATCGGACTGCATCCTGGTGGCAAACCAGGACCAGGGAAGAAGAAGCCAAGACCAAAAAAGCCTAAGGAGCCCAGCTATCCCATAAAGATCGCGGTGAACAACATGCCAGAGGGGCCCAAGTTCATACCTGACACCAAAGAGGTGCCAGTGTCTGAGGGCCCAGAGCAGTCCACGGACACGGTGATCACAACGTTCGCCGCCATTGATCCTGACACCGGGAAGCCCGCAGAGGATGTCAAGTATGTATTTCATACTCAGCATTGTCTTAAAGAAAGTATTTTATTCATTTTTCTGAGGTATGAACTTTTGATCTTTGAGGTTGTTGGCCACGGAAAGATTTCATTTTTGACTGGACTTTCAGTCAAATGGTACTTATGTTCCATGTGATATCAGTATTGCAGTATTGCATATTCACTGCTTGTCCTGGTATGGAAAAAGCATGCATCAGTGATTTTTTGTGTGTTTGGGCATCAAAACCTGCTTCCAAAAAATATTTAGATATTTTTTATATTTGTACCAACCACTGTTTTATAATCAATATTAAGAAGACAGCTGAAGTCCCATAGTATCTCTTATATCAATAAACCGATAATCATAGTCACATCTTGTTGGATTTCAAAATGGTGCTTCAAAGTTGCCCCTAACTCAAAAAACAACTTGAGAGGCAAACTTAACATTGCTGCAGTATTTTGGGTGTAATGGTAATGTAAAACAACAATGTGTATATATTTTGTTGTGCAGTTATGCCAAAGCTTTTGATCCTGACAACTGGTTCACTATTGACGACGAAACGGCAGAAATTAGACTGAAAAAGGTCCCGGACCGAGAGTCGCCCTTTGTGGTCAACGGCACCTACATCGCCAAGATTCTGGCTATCACGAAAGGTAACTTAAAGTTGTTCCTCTCACAAAATGGCTGTTCGAGTTCAAGTTTGTTCATACATGTAAAGAAAAGGAGAGGTACTCTGTCATATTTTTACTTTATCAGCACTTTTGACAGAACTGGTTTGACAAAGTCCAGGCGTGGCTATGGGACATGACAGGCCTTTGGGTAAAATAACGTGTGAACAGCAAGAGTCAAAATGCTTTTAAAACTGCAAATGACAACATACCACCAAAGGCAAACGCACAGCAAAAGAGCAAGTTAAGATACTGAATTTCGGGCATGTATTATGGGTTCATAAAATCTGAGGTGGAAAGTCAAGTAGTTGGAATCATAGCTGTAGCTTTGCATTAAAATTAGAAAAAATACTTTCAAATATACTTCCAGATTAAGTACTGCAAGTATAAGTATGATCCAGACACTTTTAGTTTAAAGGGAATACATTATGCTTTTTTTTTTTTTTAAATCAATCTTGGTCACCTCTAGAACACCACTGCACTCTAGCTCTAACTTTAACGATAAGCATTTTTAACTACATTTTTAACTACATATTAGGCAGAGAAGTATCGATTTATATATGAAGATAAAGCCTTTAATACAGGCTTGCATCACAATTCTACAGGAAGAAGTCATTATTTCTGACCGTCATGTGACACCGTACCATAATTTATATACACTAGCTTATTCTTTGCAGAAGAACCGGTTTATCCACAGATAGCAAACATATTTACATTATGAGCTCAGGTGTTTTTTGACAGCATGCAAGGTTTAATTAAGTTACACCACTGTATGTTTTGAAATAATGCAATGTGCCTTAACTTTGCAATGACAATATGATGTAGTAAATAATATAATTTTGGGTATAGTGATATCCTTTTTATCTTTCCAGACATGCCTTCAAAGACTGCCACAGGGACCATAGCCATTAAAGTACAGGACTCCAACGACCACTGTCCCGAACTCTTAATGGAGTACACCACCCTGTGCAGCGATAAGAAGACAGTCAACGTAACCGCGACTGACGTGGATCAGGATCCTAATGGGCCTCCGTTCACCTTTAAGATCGTCCCTGAAAACACCCGCGGCGAATGGGAGGTGGAAACAATCAGTGGTAAGAACATGCCTGTCCAAAAACCTGCCTGTCCAAAAACCTGCATGTATAGACCCTTCCACATTCCCCCCTTCCGTATTCAAATAAGTAGCACACACAGCCCACAGTTCTTTCCCATTCCCAGGGAGCAAAATAAAAATATAAATGTAGACGTTTTCAGGCTGCATGAACAAATGGTTTGATTGCATATTCTTTAACATTTACTGACCCAGATCTGATAGTCAGTGTTAGTTGCTAGAGTTTTTAAAGTAGGGTTAGTGACTGATGAATATCTGAGCATACAGTGACAAACTGTTGTGGTCACATTTCTCTTACTACTTCTCTAGCGTACCATTAAAATAAAAAAATGTAAACTGCGTAGCCTTTAGCTCATGTGCTAATTATAGACGCTAATTGCTAAGTTAAATAACATAGCTAAACGTTGATGCACTTGCTAATGCTTTCCAACCAGGCTCCAATATTATTTACACATGGACAAGTGGTTGTCAGTTTCCAGAATCATCTTGGCAATTGGTGATCCTTGGTGGCTAAGGCTAATTTGTCCATAAAAAATTTATTATTGTCTGCTTAACTTTCTGTTCCATTCTTTTGGACACAGACATTCTGCTTAAAAACCCGAAAGGGGTCTATAGGTGAACCATTTAAAACGAACAGTTGCCAATCAGTGATAGTCTTGCAACTGGCCACTTTCCAAATGTAACCCACCTCAGGCCCAAAGCAGCAGGGCTAGGCTTCAGCACAGTTAAATACACAAATTACTAAGTACAAAATACTACAAGTACATTACTGCCATATTAGTAATACAAAATGTTAAGACAATGCCCTCTACTGTTACTAACAATCTCTTCTGTTTTCTAGCGACCACTGCTTCTTTCCACTCTCTGGAGCTGCTCTGGCCCGGTACGTATGAGATCGAGATTGCTGTGTTTGATGCCCAGGGTCTGTCCTGTCCCGAACCGCATGTCTTCACGGTGGACGTCTGTGACTGTGTGAAGACCGAAGACTGCAGCATGAGGGCAGCCACATCTGAGGAGAGGTCCCTGGAGTTCGCTGGTCCAGCAGTCGGCCTCATGATCATGGCTGCCTGTCTGCTGCTGTGTAAGTTCAGCTTTACATCAAGAAGTTGCATTACCAAAAGAAATCCTTCCCTCACGCTCATAACCCTAAACCCTTATTTTAACAAAAAAAATTGAAAACGTAATTAGTTCACTATTACAAAATCTGGATTTAGAGCTTAACTTAAAACTTAAAAACTTTAAATTCAGAGTCACGCTGTCCTGATACATTTTTTTCCAACGTAGATAAACATCTCATAATCTCATCACTAATTGAAAAAAAAAAAAATCTCCGTTCATCTGCTTATATTTCTTATTTCTGTTTCTTAAAGGATTCCAATAAATTGGTCTCTTTAATTTATTTTTTATTATAGTTATTGTTGACCAATTGACATGCAAACAGAAATACATTGCAGTTTTCGGTGTATATTGAAATTCTTCTTTTTGCAGTCGTTCCATGTCTGCTGGTCTTCTGTCAGTGTGGTGGAGCCAACACTATCTTTGCTGATAAATTCAGTGAACTGCCATTTGAAGCTAAGGAACATCTGATTGCCTACCACACAGAGGGCAGAGGCGAGGACAAGGTAAACTTTCTTTTTCATTGGTGAAATGTGCATAGAATATACCATGCATACCAACTACTGGGCTTGGCATTTGGACAATGTCACTAAGCCAGTGTTAGTATAAACTCTAAGCATCAAACACTATCTTGTAAAATAAAAAATGTTCATCATTCCTTTTAGGAAGTACCACTTTATAGCGCTCCTATAACGATGGATTCCCAAAGAAAAGTGGAGGCAGGAATCACTTTGAACGGCTTTAATAACGTAACTACAGAGCTCATAACAACAACATCAACCCGCAACCAGTACATGAATGCCTTTGTAGGAAGTGGAACATTGGCGGTGGATGGCAATAACTATCAAAGCTACAAGGACAGGCATATCCATGAGGGCTCTACGATCAGAAGAACGGCCATAGATCATCAATCTGCACTATTCGAGAACATTGCTCTGCCTGATGAATTTCTTGAAGAGTACTACTCACAGGTTGGCTATTCTCTATATATTTTTTCTATATTTAGTTGAGCTTCTGTAAAATATTTCAAAGTTTATAGATCTTGCAATTGTGGTGAGATAAGCAATGCTGTATAAAGACAATGGCACTGAGGAAGGTGGAGGTAGCAGACATGAAGATTTTCTGAAAAGGTTCTCTTTGTTTATGACAAGGATGTATAGGATTAGGAATGGGATTAGGAATGGAGATAAAGAGGAGATTTATGGATCTAGTAGAGGGTAGGGTTAGCTGGAGTCTTGTGGCTGGCCTTAATACTTCCTGAATGTGTCCTGAGCTGCTTAAGTTTCAGTCTTTGCTTTGCTCTGAGTCAATGCACAGAAACACCGCTAGTGTAAAAGTGACAGAGACAAGTACAAGTAATTTTACATTGTTAACATTACTGGATTATGTCTCTTAACAGAAAGCAGCTCAGACTGTTGCCGGAAAGGATGCTCTGTTAGTGTACGACGATGAAGGCCGGGGTTCTCCTGCTGGGTCAGTGGGCTGCTGTAGCCTCCTGGAGTCGGACAATGACTTACAGTTCCTTGACGACTTGGGACCGAAGTTCAAAATCCTCGCTGACATCTGCTCCCCTCCGACACCTAATCCTCCACCTTCCACAACATTTAAGGTTACAGGTGGTGTCAAAAAAGAAGTCAAGCAGAAAATTATTGAACCAGTGGTAATGCCCAAAGTTGAGAAAATCATTGAAAAACATACGGATGTAAAAGCAGAGAAGGTGATATCTTCCACTGACATCTCTAAGTCAACTGTTAGCACTGTTAGCTCACCAAAACCACCACCACCTCCAATGACACTTCCACGCTCACAGGTTACTAACATCAACCAAACATCCAACGTAAGCCATTTATCCAACATTAGCACATCAAATGTTAGCCACCTTGCTACTCTGCCTCGTGCACCTCCGACCATAATTGTGCAACAGCCACAACTTTACTACACTGCAAGCCCTATGCCTGTACAATACATAGTCCAGCCCCCGCTGCAGAACACTGTCCTGTTGGCAGAAGGGGTGGCTGACCCAAAAGTGCCAGGTTTTTATGTAGTCGGTGGTCCACAGGCATCTCAGTCTGGACGAGTGACCCAGTCCACTCGCGTCATTAAGAGTTCAAGTGTGAGCGGTGGCTTTACCAGAGGCCCATTAACCTCCACCAGTCCGCTCAGTCCCACCGTTTTTTTCCCTGGAAGTCCCACCAGCACTACAACCAGTCCAACAAGTCCGGCACTGTTGCTTCCAGGGAGCCCAGGCTCCCCAAGCATGGTCGGGATGGAGGGCTGGAAGGTAGTTGGCCCAAATCCTGAAGGCAACTATATGTTGGTCAAGGATAAGAGCAGACCAGGTGAAGCAGATGGGTTGAACCCAGGCTCACCTCAAGGTGCTTCACCCAGAGGTGCTGTCCAGAAAAAAGAGGCTGTTCCTCCTCAGGGGGTCATAGGCCAGGCAGCCCACACTGGTGTCTTAGGCGTTCTGTCGGGACACCCTTTGACGAGCACTACGGGATTAGTTACAGTAAACAAACCTTTGGGGGGTACTTGGGTTGTGCAGCCACAGCAAATGGGACTATCACCTGTTACAGTTTTGGGGGTTGGTGTTGGGACAGCTCAGAGTGGCCCAGCTGAAAATATAGGGGTAAACGTCATTCAAAGAAACATTCCATTGGTGCAAACACAGAGCACCAGTGGTCTTACCAAAGACAGTAGGCTAGATGGAAGTGAAGCAAGTTTGTCAAGATCATTAATTAAAAGAGGCAAAAACATTCCTAAAAAGTTACTTATTGACAAAGGCCAAGCAGAAGGTGCCATTGTGGACAAGAAAGTATCTAATTCAGTCGTACAACTGATGCCATCCACAGCTTCTTTTGAAACTATTATAGAGAAACATGAATATCAAAAATCTGAAAGAGTAGCTGATCAAATTATAGAGCATCCAGTAGAAAAGATCACTGATTTTTCAAGTCAGACTGTGGAGCTTAACGTGCCACAATATGGGGTTGAACAGCAGAACAATGATCCAGGTCAAAGTTTTTCAGAAAAACAAGAAGACCCTAATTTAGCTGACACAACTGTAGGCCTATTAGAGGAATCAAAAGAGGTTACTGGTCTGGAGGAAGTAGTAATTACCACTGAAGATGTTGTTGAAACTGAAGTTGTGCATGAAAAAGCTACAGACATTGAACCAGCAGACTCTGCAAATGAGGAGACCCTGAAACAAACAGAAAATCTACCAGAAGATCATGTGGATGAAGGCATTTCTGACAACAATAATCAAGACACTGCAGAAGAAACAACCAAACAAGAACCAATATCTGAGACATCTGGGGCGGAAGAAACTGGAGCCAAGGAGCAAAATACTATTTGCTCAACAAACCAAGAAGGTGAGGTTGAAGAACAAATTGCATCTTCAAGGAGTACACCAGTGAAAGAACTAAGTAGCAACAACAAGGAAGACGAGAAAATGCTTAAAGATGAAGAGATGAAACCAAATGATGATGCCCAAGAGCACATCCTGGATGAACAGCAAAGCTTAGACACTGAGAAAGATTCCCAATCTAATTTGGAGGAAAGTCAAACGGACGATCCAAATTCTGAAGATTCAACCACACATGATCAGGAGGTGGCCAATAGTGGAGTAGACAAAGTGAGCAATGAACCTGAGGAGGCAAGTCCTTCAAAAGCAGAAGAAGTAGATGTTCAAATGCCTTTGGCCACTGAAAATGATCCAGAGGAAAGAAATAACAGCCAGGAACTTGAACCAGTAGCGGACTCACCACAAGAAGCTGAGCAGGATACGACATCAGAAATAGATGAAAAAGAAGTACCTCTGGCCACTGAAAGTGATCTGAAGGAAAGTAGTGATAAGCAGGATGTTGAAGTCAAAAAATCATTGGACCAAGAAAAACAGAATGATCTCAAACATGTGGCAGACTCACAAGAAGAAGCTGAACTGAATACAACATCAGAAACAGTCAAAGATAAAGATGACTTAGACCAACCAGAGGACAGTGAACAACTAGACACAGTGAGCATAGAATCACCACTTAAGGAGAAATTCATTTCAGATGACAACTCTAGTGGTGCCGAGCAAGCTGACGAAGCTATGGAGAATATGCCCTCTGGGGTGGAACAAACAAGCCCTCATGACTATCAACCAATATCAAGCTGTGAGGAGGAAGAAACTACGTCCATGCAGGAAAATCTTGTTAGCACAAGTATTCAAGATGGTGAGGATGAAGAGCAAATTGCATCAACAAGGAGTACACCGGTGAAAGAACTTAATAGCGACAAGGAGGAGGAGATCTCTGAGGACAGTGTTGTGCAAGAAGCCGGTAATCAAGAAACTGCAACTAATGACACAAGTGGGGAAATTGGAGATGAACAGCAGCAAGAGCCAGAGCAAAGTCCAAATGTTACACCTGACTCTAACAAAGAGGCTGGTTTAGAGATAATAGAACAAACAGAAGACAGTATCAAAGAACAGGAAGATATCATTCAGAGTGCTACTTCTGCAGACCAAGAGGTTTCAGATCCAACTGTGCCATCAGATGAAGATATGAAGGAAGAAGATCTGCCATCGGTAGAAGTTGCTATTGATGAAGTTGGTCTGTCTTCAGAAGAGATTGATGAACCTGCCCAGCAAACTATCTCAACAGAAGAAAATGACATAGAGGATACAAGCCTAAGGGATGGAGAGGAACCCATCTTGGAGGAAGTGTTGCCTCCTGAACAGGAAGAAGTTGCCAGTGAGAATGAAAATACAGATGAAAAAGCTGGTAGAGTGTCTGACCAGGAGCATAAGACAGCATCAGAAGGTGATGCAAAAGATGGCCAAGATGAAGAAACATCTATAGAGTGTCAAGCTAGTGATTTGGAAGACCAGAAAAACTTAACAGATGAACAAATAGTAGACAATAAAGAGGATGACCAGAATACCAATGAAATTGCAGAGTCATTCATACAGGAAAATGTACCCAAAGAAGACTCACCAGAGACAAGTTCACCAGAAGAAGTTGAAGACACAGTTGATAAAAACATAGAAGAGTTTACCTGAAGAAGTGGCTTCCCCTGACAGTGGTGGCTCAAGTGAAACCCGGGTAGCTTCTAGTCAGGGAATAGATGAGAAAATTGAGATGGCTGAGTCTGCAGGGGGTGATACTAGCACTGTTCAGGAAACACTGGATCTTGTTCACACACACAGATGAGGTTTCTAATGGTCTGGTGGCAGAAGCTGATGTTTAAACGTCTGTTCCAGTAATAACAGAGTTAATAGCTACATCTGTGCTTCTTTCCAAGACATTGGTGATCATTTCTCTCACCAGTATCTTGTCCTGGTTAGTGTTGTGCCCCATTTATGCTCCACCAGCAACACAGCAAACAGGCAACTCATAAGGGCAAAGGTAATAAAGTGGAACAGGCTGTAACCGAAGTCAGAAAGCACGTGGCTAATTCTCAATGAAAGATTAAAAGGCCATTGTTCAAAAATTACTAACTCTACTATTAAATCACCGCTTACATTCCTGAATCGTGAGACATGACTGGAAAGTACAGAATGACACATATGCAAAACAATTTGTTCTTCAACCAAAAAAAACATAATAGCTCTTGTGCCACATCCAGGAGTAGTAATTGTTAGTAATCACAAAATCTAGATCAGCCAATTATAGCAACCTAATATTAAGCCTGGCACACCACAAACATCACATTAACTGACTGCCAATGACATCACATATGATAATAGCAAAAAAAATCCTATTCATTAATCCTATTTGGACACGGAGACATACAACCATTCACTCCTACATTCATTCACTAGGGGCAATTTAGAGAACACCTAACACATGCATGTCTTTGGACGGTGGAAGTTTAGCTAGCGCACCCAGAGAGAAAGCACAAAAACATGCAGAAATACATATTAAAATCAATTTAAATGAATAGAAAAGTCACCAAATTTCTTGTGGGTCAAACTTTACTTTAGCAAAAACAGACATGGCAGTAATCCCATGTGTATTCTGCTTGATAAAAGCAAAAAAAAACAAAAACAAAATGCTTAATAAGTTGTAATATGCCATTCACTACATAAGAAGTAACTTATCTCATTACAACAACTTTTAAGGAGTATGGCCGCTGTGCAAAAATGTTGAAAAATTGTGGCTAAAATGGGCCAGAAATTATATTGTAAGTACTCTTGCTTGCGGAAATCTTAAACTTTCCATTGCTGCTTTACACTGGAATCACCAATGCTTCAATCATATTAAAAATAGTAGGTTACTAGGGTTTGGCTGTTGTTTCTTAAAAATACTGTTGGCATTAGCTATTTATTCTGCAGTGGCCTTGTAATGCAGCACAGCCAGATTTCTCTCTGCAATGTTTAAGATCTATTTTTATTACCAACTAACTAGTTCCTCATTTTAACGTTGGTTGTTCATCTCATACATATTTTTAGTCGCTGCACAAAGAAATTCATGTGACAAGAACGAAATGTAGTGACACTTATTGTAGGTATTGGTATGTTTTTAGGCTTTACCATATGCAAAACTTTTTCATTTTTCATTCATTATACACAGGTTTGTGCTTGCTTTAATGAATAGGTAGGTTGATTACTTGCTATTACATAAGAGGGTTTAGGCTGGACTCAAGCCAAGTTTCAACTTCTATAGAAATAATACAAATGTTTTGCTGTTATGGACACATTGTAGGGTGAAATGCATACCATATAGGGGCTGTGTGTGTGTTATGGTACAGCTTAACTGTACTCTATACATGCTAAGTGTTTTCGGTCTTAAGTGAAGCGTTAAGAGTACATCAGCAGGTGGGGCTTTCCTTTCTGAGGGCTTGACAGAACAAGTTTGGCTGGTTAAAAGATAAACCGTGACAGATTTATGACTTTCTAAGCAATAACAGTGTACAGTGTACAGATCATAGGCAGATTTATAGTTTTCTCAAGGGGACATAGTTACAATAGTTAAACGTCTTTTGCAATGCAGGAGCGGTTTGGCCGTTCTCAACAAGACAGGTGATGCTTGGATTATGCTTGACAATGTAAATACTGAATGTGCATCAAAGTTTTTTATACAGTTATTCGCATATCTATAGTTTGATGTTTAATGTTTATATGTTGTCTTATGTTGGAGCAGTCAAGTGAAATAGTTTGGCCTGTCTTTGTGTTTTATGGCATTCATTTAAAGCCTGGTAATTAGCAGCACATACAGATGAAACCTTTTAATCCAATGTACAGTTAAGCCCAACATTTTTCATGTCTTGGCTCTGCACAATGACCCAAAAGCGGTAAAGAAATGGTTGGAAACAGGGTTAACATCTTAAAGTTGGCCAGACCTGAATCATCTGAATTTGGAAGCCACAGAAGAGAGAAAGTCCAAAGTGCTCAGGAAGTTTTTGTCAATTAATTATTTTGTACTGAAGGTGCTCAGGATGAAAAAGCTTGCAAAAAGTGAAGAAAAATCAAGGCAGTCTTTATTTACCTTAAGTATTAAGACATGGCGCGCTGGGTTGTACTCAGACCCAGGTGTAGCAGCGCAAAATCCCAGTGGAAATGTGCAATAAAAAAATGTAAACAAACTTATTAGCCAATAAAAACATTGACAGCTGTGATAGAAAATAAAGGTTTTGTCAAAATGTAAAATAGCTGAAATTTCACAATATTTTTACTACTATACCACTTTGTTGTGTCATTTCCAGCCAGAACACATCCATAAACCAGGGTGTGAACAATTTTGAGCTTAACTGTGTATGTAACCTATCATTTAAATCCAATATAAATGGTAAGAGTTAAGACTATTGCCCAAATTTATTTATTTTGGCCGTTACATGAGTGTACGTTAAAACATTTCACATGGCATATCCAACAAATGACAAGTGTGACAAGCCAAAATACTTGTGCGTCAGAAGATTCTTGTAACAACATGCATTTATTAATTCAGATGCATAAGGCATAATGACATCTATGTGAATTTAATTTAGTATTTCTTTTGTATTTTTATATGAACTGACTATGACTCACTGACTTTATGTTTTGGAACATGCATTTCTCACTGTGAACAGCCCTGCCCTGTGTGGTTCGGTTAGGTTTGGCACAATAAAAATAGAATAAATATATAAGACTAAAACAAACACAACACAGTGGATTCTATAGTAACAATTAAGTGAAATCAAGAGGGCAATCTATCAAATTAGGTTGGTTTTCTACTGTCTTGTAACTACTTGTTACAGTGAAAATGTCAAATGAAGTGAATGGAAGAGGATTAAGGCCCTTTAAAATGACTTATAGACTCAGACCAAAAGTGACCCGTACACTGGGGCAAAGAGGCGAATGACCTAATTTTGAGTTGAACTGAAGTCAACTTTATACAAACATGGAGCAACATCGCCGAAAGCAGCCATCAATCACTCAGCAAGATTTGATAGACGCTCGAGAGAAATTGGTTCGGGTACAAAAGTCGCATTTGAAACCTCTGACCTTTGTTGCGTTTGGTGTGAGTCCATCATTAGAACTATGGGAAAAAGTCAGGATTTAAACCTATAATTTCCTAATCTGTGCACTAATTTTGTCTTTTTAATAAGAAAATGCATGGTACAACAGCAAGTCACACACCACTAATCCCTGCTTTTTGGGTACTGGACCACTAAACATGAAAAATATTGGTCCTAAAAGATCATTTACATTAAAAAGACGTGTTTCTGGTCAGTTTGTAAGCTTTTGTTGTGCAGCCATTAAACATAAACCATTCCTCTTGACTCTTCTGGTGAGGGTCCAACTGTTGTTTCTTATCTTCACCAAAGAGTTTATATTTATTCGGGCATTTGTTTGTAATAAAACACAACTCCAAATGTTCTGATCAGATTTTAATTACATTTTCAGGAGAGGGTCAAGGGAGAAATCATTTGTTTCGCAGGATAGGTCTCAGATAGGTTTTGTAGATCCAAGGTAGAACTGCCTTGGTGGAAGTCTGTTCTCTCCAAATAGCTCCAGTTCAAACTTTTTTTTTTCTCAAATTTCTGACTCTATTGGCCATTTTCCTCTTTCATACATAAGAGACATTGGATACTTATCACACATCCTTATTTTGTGTTTGTTTTGGGCTCTTAATAAGGTGGTAATACTTATATTTTGCATTTTTTCATACTATTTTCTTCCATTTATTACACTGAAAACTAAAATTGTGCCAGACCAAAGTGAACCACACCACATCTCTACAAACCCTGGGTATGTGTGCTGTTTATTTTTATTTTTTTTTACCTTTATCACACTCCATAGAACTGTATATTAGTTATGTATGCCCTGCTTTTGAATAAATTGTGTGGGAAGATGACTCTGAGTCACTGTGTGCAACAGGTGCTTGTGAATGTTGGGAATGTGTCCCTGTGCATTTAGATCATCTCTGCCCCGGAGCTAACGCGGGACACACGGGACAACACCTGCACTTTTCATCAGAAAGCAATCAGAGGCTCATGAGTTCAAACAGTATTGGCAACGAGACGGAAAAGTAAAGCTGAGAGAAGAGTTTGTTTTGCAGAGATAACCTGTTGTGCAGCATAGTGCCTTAACCACAAGAACAAGCCTAAAATGCAAATAGCGAAGGTCGGTTTCGTCAAGACAACAAGAGCCATCAGGAAAGTTATTATTAGAGAAAGATTTGAAATGATATTTAATGTACACTTACACCCAACTGTTTCTTCAGAGTTGAAAGAAATACACAGAATCTGTACTTAAGTAGAAGTAATGGTAATGATAAGAGTAAAAATATTTGAGTTAGAGTAAAAAAAAAAAAAAGAGTATTGTATTAAAGTTCACTCAAGTAGAAGGTACTCACTGCTGCTACTACCACTAGAACTATTGCTTCACTTAGGCTACTGTTAGTACTACTACTACCCACTTTGCCACCTAGGTCAAAATATACTTTTATTTTTAATCCTTGTGTCCCAATGTCCAAAATTGTATTTTTTGGATAACTTTACAGTGGGTCTTACCTTTTCTAAACTTTGGCTCAGTTGTATATTTTATCACTAATGATGACTAATGATATTCTGAACACAAATCTAATATTACTTCATTTTTACACTAACTACACAATCACAAAACATCATAGATAGTTTACATTCATATTTCTTCTACTTTTTTTTTTTTTGCAGAAATCTTTTAATCAATTTCTGCCCTTGCCATAAATACCAAATATTTGATAATTTTCTGAATTTTAACCTTTTTATGCCAGTGTATGTAATAGCAGATATTTTCAATATCCCCAATGCCAAGTGGATTTTTTTCTAGATGGATTATTACAGCCTTGGGTATCTCAAAGATTACCAACATTGATTTAGATGGATTTGGGATTTTTTTTTTTTTTTTTTTTTTTGAAGTAACAAAAAGTTACAACCTGTTTTAATGGGTTTTATTGGGAATTGTTTTTCAGATTGTAGCATAGTAAAAAATTTTCCTAAAAACCTATGTTGTTGGTCATTTTTGACATACTCAGGGCCAAAATACGAAAAACATAACCAAAAATTAAGATGCTATTACATACACTGGCATAAAAGGGTTAAAAATCGGAATATAATTAAATATTTGGTATTTATGATAAGGACAGAAGTTGATTAAGAGGTTTATGTTTAAAAAAAAGTAGAAACAAATATGAAAGTATACATTTTTTATGATGTTTTTTTCGATGGGGACACTTTTGTCACTGAACAATAACAACATAACTTTTTAAAATTGGGATGTACGGGATAAAATATACTTTTATGTTTTTAGAGAAAATATTTACTTGAGAAAAAGCAACAGTAAAATGGTTTCTTCCTTGTAATGCTAAGGACACGCTAGACCAGAAAGACAACATAAGGAGCTCTTCAACTGATTTTTGATCCTGAAAACACTTGTTACATAACTAGGACATAACACAACATAACACCCTCACATCCGGATTTCACAGAACAGGTTCAGACACGAGATCCTGAACAAACTGATGTGATCAAACTTCAGAACAAAAACTGAGCACTACAGGCGATGTCAGCTGTTTTTTGGCGTACGCCCTGGTTTGCAGAGAAAATCAAAAAAAGGACAAAGGGAATGAGGGTGAAGCCCTGGCTCAGAGACACAGGAGTGTGGTTTGTACTCAGCAGTGCGGGCCGGAGGTGAGCTGGACGTAAACATCCCCCTGGCGAAGACGTCCGGTCACTCTCATTGTTTGAGTTCAGGGAGGCTCCAACCCAACCAGGAGCAGTAAAACACTCACACTGACTTCAAACACCTGAAGACACTTACAACAAACAGCCTACAGCCTACAATCTGGCCACGACTTCCAGACTCCCATCCTTGACTTGGGGAGAGGGAAACCCATTCTAAGCCACTGACATCTGCTAATTATTTTACAAACTCAAGATTCTTAATATTTATGATATAAACGTCTATCAGATTTGTATTTTTATGCACAAAATCTAGTTTAATTAAAGAACTAGAGCCTGACCAATTTGGATTTTTTGAGGCTGATTCCAATATCGATATTAGGTAACAAAAAAATACCGATATCCGATACATCAGCCGATACAGTTATACATTAGGAAAAAGTATTTTAAAGCATTTTTCTTTCTGCTCTTGTTTGCATGAATATGGCGTGTACATCCCAGGCCACTTTATTAGACCAAACATCTTTTTAAAATGTTCTAGAAAGCTGCTTATTGTTCTTTATGCAGATTGTCATGTAGGTTGGGGAGTATTATTATGTATTATATTTATTTATTTTATTTAGCTTTAACTAAATTAGTTTAACTTAAATTCAATTTAAACTTTCTGTGCAGGCAGAGCATGGGGAGAACTACAAAATGCATTTTGAATTTTTGTTCTATGAGGTTTTATGGCAGAAAAATGTGCAGAATATTTTGATTGCCTTTTTGAGCTTTTCAGGCCATGAGAAGGTGATTTGGGCTGTTTCCTATGAACTGCAGAGTAAAAGCCCAACTGTTTGGAAACACCAGCACGCCCTCTGCTGGGCAAATAGCAGAAGGCCATCATTTGCAAGTAAACAGGTCTTTTTCCAGCACACAGTAAACATAGTACTGTTTATATCGGCGGATATCTGCCAGATTTCAGCCAATAACCAATAATTTTCTAATGGGCTATACTGGCCGGCCGATATATCGGTCGGGCTCTACAAAGAACCATACCTGAGCATTTCATATTTTATTTAAAAATAACTTCAGAGGTTCATCGCTACAATACTCAAGACTTCCTTTGTTAAAATCTGTAACATCCAGAGCCCAGTTAGATAGAGTCTGTAAATTGTGAAATTAATTTTCCCTTTTAGTTAAAATCAACACATCAGTAATGTTATTTAAAAAATATTTAAGAAAGTTTTTGGTTAAGTGTTATTGATTTATTATTATTAATGTTTTTACATTTAACAGGTTCTTTTCTATTTATGAAGCACACTTACTGTCTTAGCTGTAATTTTAATTGTATGTAACTTCTTTATATGTATTATAAGGTGGAGGCTTTAAAATAAGCCGTTTTGGGGTTTTTTTCCTCTCCCTTCCACTTCCACTGCTCTTTTTTATATACATTTTAAGGTCATTTTTATTGTGTGCAAAATAAATAAGTAAATAAATAAATAAATAAAAAACTATCAGTGTGTTGCCAGCCTTAGACCTAAAGCGACCACAACTGCCTGCCCTGCCACATCATTGGTCAAACTTATGGTGGTGCAGTTGCAAACACATTGCTCAGAGCAGAACAAGATGGATTTTGGTGAGTTCCACTTGTTGCAAGCTCGTTATCATACGTGGGACACTACATGCAGTGGATTTTATTGTGCACCCAGACACGTGCCACACGGGCTAAGACTCAACGACAACTATCCACTCTCACGTTCAGTCCTAATTTGTACAAAACAGGCTCCAAAACAGGCCTTTGTGCTATTTTTCCGCCCTCATGTATATAGTTTTCAGTTTTATCTACAGTATTTTTGGTCTATTGTGTATTTTTGCTTTTTCTTATTTTTGTACAGAGGAGCCTGTTTGTTTTTTCGCGCCTTTGTAGACTATAAGTAGTCCACCTGTCTGACGCGCTCTGCTGGTTCCTCCGCTCTAGCTGCTGTAGCTCTCTTTTTACTAGCACTAGCTTTTTGTTTGACCACCTGTTCTGTTTTCACTTTTCTTTTGATTAGAGGTTAGTTTGTGGGTTGTTTTAGGACGACGGCCCAGTACAGGGTTGTCCTTACGTTCTGTTGGGGCGGCTCACCAGGGGCTTTTCTTTTGTTTGAACACGGGAGGGTTTTTGAAAGGTTTCTATTGAAAGAGGACTAACTAAAGATAAACAACTAAACAAAGAAAAACTAAAGTCAAATAAATAAACTATATTTTGACTCGTAACCCCTGACTCCTGTGTCCTTCTTTGTACTAGAGCCTTTATAATGAATCTTGCACATCAAATACAAATGGCACTTGTTTAATTCCTACAAAGTGCAGGACAGTACACGTTAGAGCAGCAGTGGCGTTAGTTACTGATTGTCTGAGTGTGTGTGTGTGTGTGTGTGTGTGTGTGTGTGTGTGTGTGTGTGCGGTGGCTGAGGTTGGTTGAGGTCTCTGGCTTTATAAACCCCGGTCTGCAGCGATCGTGCGTGTTCAGGATGAGGAGAGCTCTGAGCGTCTGTGTCCTGGCCTGTGTGCTGTTGCTCGCCCTCTGCACTCCTGCCCCACCGGTGAGTCCACTCAACTCAAACTTTTAATGGGACGGTAGAATACAGGTTTTTTTTTAATGTGCAGTCTGCTACAATGGAGTTTCTGAGCGTTTCTGTAACAGACAGAAAGCCATAGTTATCAACTCGTCTGGTAATGAAGATTGTTTTTGTTTTTTTTCTTTTTGTGCACATTGTCTAAGGACAGGTTATGCATTTTCTACGGGCTTGTGTATCAAGTTGGCTTCACATAAAGACTATGGACAGCATTATTATATTCACTTAATAGGATTTAACACAAGTATCCAACAGTGCAGCTGCACACAGGGGATTATATGTAAGTTTATTTTTTGAAGACATTAAAAAACATTTTATTTACATAGCAGTGTCATTAAAAACATTGAACTCTGACTATATCTTGTGTCATGGGTAATGTTTACTGACCTTTGTCTCCAGAGTACAGAGTCAATGGCTCCGCTCTTTAAACAGCAACATTTAACCCTAGATCAATAGAACCATCTGTACCAGTGAAGTCTCCCGAACATTCAGAGAAGGCACGAACACTGGACTTGAGCAGTGTTGACTTAATAAACTCCATCCTTTATCACAAACAACATAACACAGAGCCACAAATGAGCTTTTTGCCTTCAAAGCTTGATAATGTCCCAGATTTGGTTTTGACTCCAGTGCAGCAAACACATCACAGCTGTAAATACAAACATCAGCTTTCATTTCCTACATCGCAGGTCGCTTGTTGTGATGTGAAGTTGGGATTGTACAGGGATGAAGTTCAGGCAACACAGGTTTAGTGTCCAGCAGTGGTTCTCAAACTGTGGTACAGATACCACTGGTGGTACGCTGGCCTCTTCCAGTGAAACTCAGGAGTCTGTCACAGTTCAAGTCCTGATTCATTTTGGCCTAGTTAGTCCTGCTTTAGAATGGTTTTAGATCAGGATTAGATTTGGATTAGACCTGGTTTATGTTTAGATTTGGATCAGATCTGGATAAGTTCTGGTTTAGACCTGGTTTAGATTTGGTTTAGATTTGGATTAGTCCTGGTTTAGATCTGGGTTAGTCCTGGCCTAGACCTTGTTTAGATCTGGATTAATCCTGGTTTGGACCTGGTTTAGATCTAGATTAGATTTGGGTTAGTCCTGGTTTAGAGCTGGTTTAGATCTGGGTTAGTCCTGGCCTAGACCTTGTTTAGATCTGGATTAATCCTGGTTTGGACCTGGTTTAGATCTAGATTAGATTTGGGTTAGTCCTGGTTTAGAGCTGGTTTAGATCTGGGTTAGTCCTGGCCTAGACCTTGTTTAGATCTGGATTAGTCCTGGTTTAGACCTGGTTTTGATCTAGATTAGATTTGGGTTAGTCCTGGTTTAGAGCTGGTTTAGATCTGGGTTAGTCCTGGCCTAGACCTTGTTTAGATCTGGATTAATCCTGGTTTGGACCTGGTTTAGATCTAGATTAGATTTGGGTTAGTCCTGGTTTAGAGCTGGTTTAGATCTGGGTTAGTCCTGGCCTAGACCTTGTTTAGATCTGGATTAATCCTGGTTTGGACCTGGTTTAGATCTAGATTAGATTTGGGTTAGTCCTGGTTTAGAGCTGGTTTAGATCTGGGTTAGTCCTGGCCTAGACCTTGTTTAGATCTGGATTAGTCCTGGTTTAGACCTGGTTTTGATCTAGATTAGATTTGGGTTAGTCCTGGTTTAGAGCTGGTTTAGATCTGGATTAGTCCTGGTTCAGACCTGGTTTAGATCTGGGTTAGTCCTGGTTTAGACCTGGTTTAGATCTGGATTAGTCCTGGTTCAGACCTGGTTTAGATCTGGGTTAGTCCTGGTTTAGACCTGGTTTAGATCTGGATTAGTCCTGGCCTAGACCTTGTTTAGATCTGGGTTAGTCCTGGCCTAGACCTTGTTTAGATCTGGATTAGTCCTGGTTTAGACCTTGTTTAGATCTAGATTAGATTTGGGTTAGTCCTGGTTTAGAGCTGGTTTAGATCTGGATTAGTCCTGGTTCAGACCTGGTTTAGATCTAGGTTAGTCCTGGTTTAGACCTGGTTTAGATCTGGATTAGTCCTGGTTCAGACCTGGTTTAGATCTGGGTTAGACCTGGTTTAGATCTGGATTAGTCCTGGTTTAGACCTGGTTTAGCCACAGTTTAGTCTTAATTTAGTCATGTCTTTTTTGGGGGGGTTAATTCCTATTTTATTCCTTGGTTTAGGCCTGGGTTATTCTGGCTTTAGGCTCACTGAGGTCATTTAAAGACCGTACTTGGGCAAACAAATCTTTTCTGACATAGTACTTGGTGTAAAAACTTGGTGTAAAAACTTTAAGTGTCCAGTGCCTGTTCTTGTGCAGGAGAAACATGGCGGCTCCGACCTGAAGTGTCCCCTGACAGTGAAGATCCTGGACGCGGTTCAGGGGACTCCAGCGGGACCCATGGCCATCAAGGTTTTCAGGAGGGGCCCGGACGGGAACTGGGTCCTGGTCACCTCTGGGTACAGCTCTACATGTCTGCATATGTAAATCCAGGAAAAAAATGACACAGGTGACGTGTGCTGATGCCTGTGTGTGTGTGTGTTTGTGTGTGTTTGTGTGTGTTTTGCAGGGACACTGAGGTGACTGGGGAGATCCATGACCTGATTTCAGAAGAGCAGTTCACAGCAGGAGTCTACCGAGTGGAGTTTGACACTAAAGCCTACTGGAGGAGCAAAGGCGTCACCGCTTTCCATGAGGTGGCTGACGTGAGTATCTTCTGTTTGAGCTGTCTCTAACTTTGAATGTAGAGCATTAAAAACATGACATGACGTAGACCAGCCATTCCCAAAGTCAGGAGCGTCACGGCCCCCTTAAATTTACCAAAATCCCACATGGACCCCCAACAATACAACTTCCATCGATCCTAAATTTTAATTTCATGTTTTTCTCCATGTACTTCTATAAAAAACATTACAAAGGACACTGACTATTGGCTAAAAAGTGTTTTAAAGTTATATTTTTAAACAAATATGCTGTAAAAAAAAAAAAAAAAATGCTACAAAAACTCAACTCAAGGCAAAGGATCCCTCAAGATTTCTGGGGCCAACTCAAAATCTCAAATTTTCCACACTTTCATTTAATTTGATGTTCATACGTCTAAAAACTTTTCTAATTTTTAAGTTTTTCTCTCTGTCATTATGTTTTTACTCATTTTACAGCCAACTTACAGTGTTCAGAAAAAGTTATTCTTTTGTTAAATGTAGTATATTTAGTTTTTATTATTATCAACAATACTTTTTCTGAACAGTGGAGGCAGGTGGCTGTAAGATGAGTTGAAAAAAATAAAGATAGTGAGTAAAACTTAACATTTCAAGTTTTTAGATGTATGAACGTTAAATTTGGTGAGTAAAAAAATATTCTTTTTGCATTGTTTTTAGCATTGTTTTTTACAGTGCATTTCAAACTCAATTTCTTTTTATGTACTTAATATAGACAGCCTCTGGGGCCCCCCCCTGCAGTACCTTCGCAGACCCCCAGACCCCACTTTGGGAACCATTGACGTAGACTGACTGGTGCACTTTTCCCCTTTAGTTGCAAGCTGCTGTTTGCATTGACTGCTGAACCCAGTGTGTCAGTATTTGCGTGTTGTTCAGTGCATGATGTGGTTGTTGATACAGTCACCTGTGTTGATGTGAACCTTACACTCTTAAAACAGATGTGTTAAAAACAACACATAATGTGTTATATTTTAACACACCTCTGTGTCTAGTTAAGGACAACACAAAATGTGTTGTTTTCAACACAGTCAGTGTGTTGGCATATTCAACACATTACGTGTGTTAAATGTTTTAACACAAATATGTGTTAAAAAACCACAATTCTGTGTTACTTTCAACACAATTTTATATATTTATATTTATTATCTGAAAATGCTTATGTTATATGCTTGAATAATACATAAAATCCAGAACTACAGAAAAAATTTCATTCACATTTATTGTCAAAGTTTTGTACATTGGTATTCATTTCTGTCAATAAATTCAATAAAATGTGTTAAATTTTAGAAGTCTATCACATTCTGCATCAGAATTTAGTGAACATTTGCAGACATCAGTAATTTCTGTAATGGTCTTGAGCTGATACATCTTAGAAATCTCCCTGCCATCCAGGCCATGGTCACAAGTGTCCTGGGAGTCCCACTCCCCTCCATTTGACAAACTGTAACACAGAAAACAGAGTGTTAGGGGAAAATATATATTTCTACCCACTTTACAAAGACAAAAGTTTTTTTCTAAATTACTTCATTCACCACACATGCATTTAAAAATATGTTTCACAATTGTGTCTAATTTAGCCAGGATTAGGGCTTTCAGAGACCCTGACCCACCTTTTCTGGGTCACCAAAAATTCATCCATGATCAAAGAGGTGACACTCACTAACCCCTGACCATAACCCCCCTCCAGGTCTAAACCAGGTCTGAACTCGGTCTAAACCACAGCTGAACCAGGACTAAACCAGGTCTTAACCCGGTCTAAAACAAGTCTGATTCTAAATCAGGTTTAAACCCGACCAAACCTTGACGCAGCTCCGCGGTGATGTGACATAATAGCATATAAGTTTAGCTTTAGCGCGGTGCTAATAAATTAGTTTCTGAACGGCAGTAAAACCGAGCGAGCAAGTTTGAACATAGCACTAACACTTCCAGCTCACCGTGCTCCTGTCTGCTCTGTCCCACGCTGGTCCCTCTCACGGGGCGGGGGTGAGTCTGACCCTGGCCGGAGCGAGTCCCGCTGGCTGCGGTCGCTTCAGACCGAGAACTGTGAACGGAGAGCGGCGTTAGCTGCACAGGAGCTGGGCCAGGTTTACTGTAGCGGTGAGACACGCACATATGAGTGGTATCGGTACCGACAAATTGGTAAACTTTTACGAGAAAAGTACAGAGTTGCTTACATCTACACCCACCTCCCTCAAAAAAATGTATTACAGATTTACGCGATTAAAAAATAATGTGAAATAGCATCAACAAATGCTAGCTTACCTTTAAACAGTTCTCTCCGCGCCCAAAACAGGACGTCTAACAGTCGTTACTGGGTTTAAAATTAGATGATGCAGCTTTGTGATTGGATAATAGGTTAACACATCTTATGTGTACAACTTGTGTAATTTTAAATAAACATTTTAACACATACATTTGACATTTTAACACAACACGTGTTAAAATAGTAGTAACACAAAAACTGTGTAGAAATTTAACACATCCATTCTAAGAGTGTAGTTAATCAAAGCCAAACTATATTTATAAAAATGATCTGTATCTGTAATAGTACAACAGTCTGTGTGACATCCATGTGCAAAGTCAAAACACATGCGCTGTGAGTGAGTGCTGTTCTTGCTGTGGTATATTGTGTTATGTTACTTGAGTAAAAGTAAAAAATGATTGAGTAGAGCTTGGTACTGTTCAGATTTGTTTGATATCAGTACCTAAACAATACCTGGTTTCGGTATTGGTGCCTAAGTGATACTTTTTCTGATGGTGAGATAATCCATCTTCTACAATCATAAAACACAATAATATTGAATAAAAGACCAATTTTAGGACCAAAATTCTTAGCTGTAAGTTAAAACCAGTAGTTTGTGTTATTTATTTGATTCATTCATGCAAAGGAACATTAAGGTATTGAATCATTTTAATTTTTTTGATCTAGTGTTGTAACTTTTCTTTTGATACCACAGAGGTATGGTTTAACAGCACCCAGTCCTAGTATTGAGTGTAGAGAGTGCTTACTTATACTACCATACTACTTATACTACTACTACTATTCATTTCTAGTGCAACTACTTACTACTACTACTACTAACTATTACTACTTTAAGCGCCATTAATACTTCAGTACCACTGCTTGTGCATAAATGTTTAGTGTTGTACTGTTTAATGTTTATTCTCCGTCTCTGTTGGACTCACGATGGGCTGTTTTTAAGCTGCTGTTTTGATGTTTTCGAGGCTCACCTGAATGCACCGTCATTATCAGTAGCATTATTGTTATTCTGTGTTGCAGGTTGTGTTTGAGGCTCACGCCGAGGGTCACCGCCACTACACTCTGGCTCTGCTGCTCAGCCCCTTCTCCTTCACCACCACCGCACTCAGCATGGACGTTCACCAGTAACTTCTGCTGCTGTCGGCTTAATACATGCATATATTTACACAAACCGCACAATTTTGTATTTAAAGCATCACAAAAGATGTTAATGGACTGTTTCTATGGGAGCCATCTCATGCAACATTTGTATTACTCTCTGTATACGTCACCGTCTTTCAAATACTTTTCATATTGTACAAAATTCTGTAGTTCTTGAATAAATAACCTGCCAGTGTTCTCTTCACATCTTCCTTCTCATTATTAAAAAAAACCCATTGCCCAAGTTGTCACAAAATTCATCTTCAATTGAAAAGAGTTTGGTGGTGCAGATACAAAATACATTTCTACTTGACAAATTGCACTGAAGGCAGTAGATGTCTGAAAAACTAAAGTATAAACCGAATGTGTAATAGTTACATTCATTTGAAGGGTGTGGAGTGTTTAACTTTGGTGACATCTGGTGGTAAATGTGCATCATAACATCACTAAAATAATGTAGACATTCATATTTTTTTCCACTTCTTTGCATGCATCTTTTAATCAGTTCTGCCCTGACCATAAATACCAAATATTAAAATATTTTCATTTTTTTTTTTTTTAACCCTTTGTATATTATTTCCTTTTTGATATTCTGAAAGCAAAGTGGATTGTTTAGGCACTGTAGGGTTTTTCCTTTAAAGACTCAGCCCTTGCCCTGGCCTTACTCTGCCCACTGCCAGAGGTTGAAAACGGCACAGGAAGTGGGCAGAAACCAGGCAGAGACAGAGGAGAAATGAGTTTGGAGCGAGGCCTGGGGTGTTTCTCAAAGCCCAGGTACCTTGCCTTGCCTTGCCTTGAAAGTGATTTCCTCCAAAGCGATTTGCTTCTAATCCAAGACCAGTGTCCTGCCTCGGTCCAAATAAACGGCTGAGGAACAGACTTCAGAGTGAACGAGCAGCGTCACCACAGTCACACCTCCTGACTGGTTTTAGTGTCATTTTTTCAGATATACTTGTGAAATCTTTACATGTGGATTATATTAACACAATACTTAAATATCACTTATTTAGCCTTTTATAAACAGAAAGGGGGAATTCACCTGGGGTGGGGGGGGCAATTTTTTGTGTGAGCGGCACTAAGGGGGAGAAATCTTTTTTGAGGGAGGGGGTCACCTTGGGAGGAAGTAGACTTTATTTTTTTTATGTGTTATTCTATCACCTGGGGTTTTAAAAGAAACATATGCCGATTGCCTGCCATTTTTTTCCAAAAAGCTGCAGTGCATTGTGGGTGATTTTGGCCGATGCAAGGCAGTGAAGGATCCACTGATGTATCCTTGGTGAATTAGCCACATGTGAGCCAAACGGAGGACACCTGCCTGGGAAGGACATGAACATTGGAGCACACCTTGGTCGACAGGTGATGACGTGGATGCTTCCTGTGATGTCATCAAGGCAAGGTACCTGGGCTTTGAGAAACACCTGTGGTCCGGTGACTGACACCAACCACAGCAAAGTCATGCACAGTAACTGAAGTAGATTTTACCGGGGGTAGTGAAAACAGGAGAATGGAGATGTGTTGCAGAATAATCAAAAGAACTGAGGTTTATTTACAAAAAAAAAAAAAAAAATCAAAAAAGAATACAAATAATACTGATGAAAAAATATGTACAAAAGAATAACTAAACTAAAGCAATGGTTGCAGCTGCAGCACCAAGGACCCACTCGGCCTTTTATATCCAGACCCAGGTGTGGCTGATTAGCTGGCAGGACTGGTCGGTGGAGACAAGGGAAAAAAAAACAAAAAAAACAAAAAAAAACACACAAAACACTACAGCACAAAGGCTGTAACAACTGGCATAAAAAAAATTCTGAAAATAATTAAATATTTGGTATTTATGATCAGTTGATTAAAGATTTATGCAAAAAAAAAGTAAAAATATATATATAAAAATGAATATATACATTTTTATGATGTTTTGTGACAGGGGCACTTATGTAACTTAGCAGTAATAAAGTAACTTTTTTAAAATTGGGGAATAAGGGTTAAAGGAAAAACCCTACTGTAGAAATTATAGATAATAGCTCCATCTAGTGGTAAGTTGTGGACGACTGCTACAGCATCAATCCCGCCTCATAATTCCAAAATCCTGGCTCTGGAGAAGGGTCCCGGACAATAACAACCTTAATTCTGAATCTCTACACATATACATCTATTATTGTGTCAAATAATTTACAAGAAAAAACACACAAACTATTTTTTTTTTCCCCAGAATATGGCAATGAGTGTTTATTCTGTCTTCTGTTGACAAAGAAAGAAAACTTTACAAAGAAACGCTTCAACACCAGACCAGACGTTTGCAACTGTCTGTTACCGAAAAAAATAAAAAATAAAATAAATAAAAATAAAGGCAGATGTTTAACAATGGAGCCAAGTTCACCATAAAAAAGTGTCCAGTGAGTGAGAGTGAGCAGGTCGGTGCTACATCCGTTTGGCTCAGAGGATTTCAGATTCTCACTTCAGACCTGGTGATCCGGTCTTGGGGCATATACAGTTGGTCAGGAGACAAACATGAAGTGGATTTAATATTGGCATTGTCCATACAGGTAGAAATAGGCTGTAGGAATGCCAAAATCTCAATATGGGATAATAAAACTAAAAATTAAAAATTTAAGTTTGAACCCAAACACTGTTGGCGTTTGACGATCCAAGGGCCAGTTTCTCTCAAGGCATGTCTACAATATAAAAGCCTGTCATAAAAGTTGATATAAATGATGTGCTTAGAGCAGTGGTTCTCAAACTGTGGTACTCAGGCTTTTCCTGGTGGTGCTCAGGACTCTAACAATCCCAAGGACCACCAGGACTCAGGACTCCCTAACCGTTCAAGTCCTGGTTTAGTTCAATTTAGAATTGATTTTGTCCTGGTTTAGTCTTGGTTTAATCCTGGTTTACTCCTAGGACCGGTGACCTGTATTAGTTCTGGTTGAGTCCTAGTTTAGACCTGGTTTATTTCATGTTTAGTATTGGTTCAGTCCTGGATTACCTCTGATGTTGTTCCGGTGAAGTCCTGGTTTAGACTTGATTTTGTCCTGGTTTAGCCTTTGTTCAGTCCTGATTTTGTCCTAGTTAAGTCCTGGATTAGACCTGAGTTTAGCCCTGGTTTAGACAGTGTTTAGCCCTGGTTAAGTCCCTGTTCTGTCCTTATTTTGTAATTAAGTGTTAATTCCAGCTTCACTCTTTGGTTTAGACCTAGTGTGGTCCAGATTTAGGCCCACTTTAGTCCATTAAAGAGAATATTTTGAAGGCTGAATATTTTCTGAGGTGTGAAAAGTTTGAGAACCACTGAGTTAGAGCAAAGTTGACACCAATTAAATTAAGTTTTTATTGCAACAAAAAGGCGTGAAAAAAGAAAAAAATACCCATTTTATGATTATTGGGATATGCCAGGACCACACAAGTGCAGCACTTAATAAACACTGTTCATTTGACGCAAGTTTAAACATGGCCACATGGAGAAACTGACCTTTGAACAACATGAACAGTAAATATCGACTGGATATGTCCCGTATGTAGAAGAATAACTATAACTTAACAAAGCCATCTTGATTTCGCTTGTATATATGTTTTTTTGATATGGACAGATGAACATTCAAAGCGTCTAGTGAATCTGAAAACACTGTGAGCACATATATTGGACATTAACCGTGGAAAGCTGCCGAGAGCCACCGCTTATGCAAATTAATGTTTTGATATTTCATATGTGACACTCAGCAAGAAAATACAGAGTGATAATTCCTTCCATAACCACCAGCTTTAACCATTTTTTTTTTGTATCAACACAAGTAAATACATTTGAGTAACCACTGTGGACCAACACAGCATTATATAAATTGATTTTTGATGTTTAATCCAGTGAAGCTCATCTGGTTTGACTGTGGGACCCAAGTTTATTCCTGATTATTTTATTGGGACAACTTTACTCTGACCTTTATGGTGCATCTTTATGTGTTTCAGGGCTTCGTCTTAGACCAAAGGCAGGGGAATTAACCACTGCCCTGAGAGGTCATGGGTTTGATTTTCTTAAAGTAAGTTCCAAGCCCGGATAGAGGGTTGTGTCAGGAAGTGCATCCAGAGTTTGGCCCATGAAAGAAAACTACCCCTTTTGGGTGTTACCGAACTTCCAAATGATGCTTGTTTAGGTCCCAACCCACCAGTTGAGAATCACTGAAGTGAACAGATATGACCAGCCAGGATAAATACAGGTTTAAAGCAGAACTCAGTAACTTTTTGACCTTAAATAAACGTTTTGGAGTCCGTGTGATGGTTAAATGAGTTGTTGTGGGGTGAATAAAGTGCTCTGCATCTCCTCCTGGTGTCTCTGGGCCAAAAAAAACAACAAAAAAAAAAAAAAACACACTTGCAAGTCTGAGCGTTGCCGACCCGGTATTTTAGAAGTCTCGAGACTCCTAAGAAAGTGGCAAACAAAAAGCTATCGGTGGCTTTGTTTCTTGATTTTTGTCATGCTCAGTGGCTGAAAAAAAGTGTGCTAAGCAAGGGGTCACACAGGAGTCAACTGGACTTGTGAGTATTTACGACAGTGCTTTACTCCAAAATGTAGGGGGCGCTCTATAAACAAAAATCAGGCAAAAACAGCGAAAAAACAAGAAAAGTTACTGAGTTCCGCTTTAAACTATATTCATATTTTGAATGGACACCACATAACGGCAAAAATGAGCAACATTTGACACCTTTTATGAGTCCAATCCTAAAATATGACAAGAATGACATTGTGTTGAGTTTAAATAATGCTGTGTTTCCATTAATAAAGCAATCAAATCCAACTCACAATGGATTTGATGCCAACAGAGGAAACAATTTGAAACCATTAAAATCTCTTCATAAAACAAAAACTAAAATACAAGGCACAAATAAATACTGCAGGATTGAGAGATATTCAATAACAAATGTTTTATGGTGGTAGGCCTTGTGAAGTTTCTAAAATGCATGGATTTTTTTCCCCAAATTTGACAACATTTTGAGTGCAAGGCAGATAGTTTTCCTTCTGTAGCTTTTGGCATCTATAGCTTTGGCCAATCGCACAACTGCCTGGACAATACTTTTTCCCTTGACCAATTATGAAAAAAACTATTTTTTTTCCACCATTTTAAACTGTACTGCAGCACAAACACTGGTGGGATATGGCAGCTGAAGTGGCCCAAAATTTATGGAGTAAAAAAAAAAATGACACAGGTCTATGAATATAGGCAAAAGTACATTAACCAACATGACTGTACCCAAATTCAGTAGCATTACTATACTTCCAGTTTTCTAGCCTCTAAAGTCAGTGGGTTAATTTCTGATAAACAAAAAAAAATGCTATTGTGTGACCATAGCGATATAAAGGTGCACATAGTGAGTAATACAGAGCAGTATGACATAAAAAATCTTGTTTTTTTTCAACAAATCTACATCATTTAGAGGATTAATCAGTCTGTCGGGAGTTCCAGCATTTCATCTGAACATAAACTGAGCTTTAAGAGAAAATAAATGAAGTTGCTCGATGGCACATGCTTGCTTGTCCTTACTGTACGGCCTTCACAACAGAACGGCGGCAAAATTTGGCAAGGTATTGCTTTGACGTTTCCATAGAGGTAAGCCATGCTAAATGTACGCTCTTGTTATTCTATGGCTAAGCAACTTGAAAACGGTTGGCTAAACTAAAAGAATACAACGTTATGGAGTCAATACAAACAGTAATCGAGGGGCGAGTTAAGGCATTACTGCTGTATGAAGGATATAAAATTAAAAATAGAAAGATAATGAAGAGATGAGAAGCGTAAACCAAATGCAGGGAACTATATGGAGCAGTATACACTCAAACAGCAGATCACCAAGCCTATGACTAATATTAGTATCAGGCCATTTACATGACAACAGCTTTCTCTGGCAATACTCTGTTTTTATGGCAAAGTGTAAATTTATTTAAGGTCTCCCAGTAAATAAGTTGGCAATTCAAGGGTTAAACGTAGAATACAGTTTTACAGTAAATATTTTTAGAACAATACGACAATGGTGTAGTGGGTTAAGTGTTTGCCCGCCAACCAGAGGGTCGTCTGAAGCAGCGCTAACCGTTGTGTCCCTGGGCAAGACACTTTACCCACAACTCTAGTGACAGTATGTGGGAAGGAAGGACATCTGACGTAAACACGTGCCAGATCACCATGCGACTGGTTTACTGTGTCGACCTCGAATAAGAAATACTTATATAATAAATAAGGGGAGCTCCCATTGGCTGCTGGTCCACATGGAGCTCAACAGTGACCACCCAACTCTCAATCCAGAAGTAAATTTCCTATTAATTTTCTCCATTGACTTTTTAAAAAAAGTCAAAGAGATGTTGCTGTGTTATGCTTTTTTCAGGCTTTCTGAAATAGTTTTGGACTCCTTTGCATTAGTATTTCACATTTCATAACTTAAAATAACGTATGTGTGTGGAAAACGTCTTCTTTTAGGGAGCCGTTACTTTCAATTGACACAAACAGACAGATAAATGAGCTGACTGCTTCGTAGTGACAGCAATTTCTGCGCTGAAATGATCAGAATGAGTTTGGGGATGTCGTATGGGCTTTAGAAAGAGACGGAGCGTTTTCAACTCTTGAGAAAGGGATGACCTCAACAAAGAGGATTACTCAAATGAAACAAAATACTACTGCAAAGAAGTCCATTTACCAAAACAGGCGACCTTTAAAGGCTTGATGGTGGTAATCAGCTTTAGGATAACTCCATGACCGTAACACACTGCATTTCTATCAAAAAAACTGACCTGAAACAAATTGATGAAACTGAAATTTGAATGTCTCTATTTTGGGAAACTCCAACCCATGACCTCTCAGACCAAAGGCAGGGGAACTAACCACTGCCCCAAGACGAAGCCCCGAAACACATTGTGATGAAATATATGTCATAAACATGACAGAATTTATAACACACTGCATTTCTATCAAAAAAACTGACCTGAAACTAATGTATTTTAATGATTTTTCAAGTTTCGGACAATTTTTTTTAGCAAAATGAAACTTGTTATGGTCACGAGTTAGCCTGTAACTGATTAGCATCCCTCTGTCAAGCCTTTAAACTCTTAATATATGGATTTTCAAAAAGTCAATGGGGGGAAATGAATGGGAAATTTACCATGCAGCTTGGAGGCCACTGTTGAACTCCACTGAATCAAGAGCAATGGAAAAGGCTGATAGAAATAATCTTTATATGTAGCCTGTAATATATAGTTAAAACATACTGTATAGGCTTATGAACACGAGAACAGTTTTGCAACAATGATTTATACTGGAGATAATGAAATGAAGGTGCTGCTGCTGTCATGTAAATGGCCACTAAGTCTTAATGCTACACAGTGAGGTCACAGTGCCCCCTATCTGCTCACCGGGAAAAGTACCACTGACTCTAAAAACACGAAGCTGTCATAATCTCGGATGTTTCTCTGACGCTCCACTCCAACAAAAGGCATCACACACACACATTTTTGGATCCCCTAAACTAAGATCCAAAACCACTTGCACCAAACCCTAGTCTGTGTTACCGACCTTTACTATAAAAAAATTATAAAGCTCTTCTCTAACATGAACAAATTAACCGTGTAAACAAATAAAGGCTGCTCTAATGCTCCTGTGCCGCAGACTTCTGGATTCACAATACTGTGGGCTCAGAGATATCCAGAAGTGTGGCAGCTCTCACATACAAGAGACAGCGCTGTTTTATTTATTGACACTTAAAAAAAACAACTACAAATAAACGCCAGCGAGGCCATTCAACACCTGTACCCAGATGAGACACTTGTTCTGGTCGAAAAGTTGCCCTGTCACATTTAAAAGTTGATGTTAGCAACAATACAGGGAGAGAATAAAGAAACTGGCTCGTACAAAAAGCTAGTAGTGGTGTTAGCGCTGATGCTTACAATGGTCCTGTTCACACCGGTGTAGACCACAAATAAATCCAAGTCCTTTTGTTTTTAATACTCGGGAATTATATCATGGTCCGTCAACTAACAGCAGGAAAATCTGGCACTCGGATATTTCAGTATGAATGTGTATTTGCTCTGTTTGGACCCTAGTTTAAAGGTGCAGTGTGTTGTTTTTGTTGGCGCACCTCCCACAGCCACTAAAATGTGTGGACACCTATGGAAGCCCAGCAGGGACACAAGTTTGCAAAGGAATTAGGGCTGTGCAGTATATTGCAAATGTATTGTTATTGCGATATCAGCAAACATAATATCTGTATCCCAAGAAACTTAATAAAAATCGCAATAACGTTATGGTCCTTCATCCATTTTCCTATCAAAGCCTTAATTCCATTAATTTAGCCTTATTTTAGTCCTAGTTAAAGTTTTGATTGTGACAGTTTTGACTCGTAAATAGAGGGATAGAATATATTCAATTGAAATTACTATGTCAAAATAGTAAAATATCAACATTCATATTGTTATTGCAATTATCAACATTGTTAATGCCTGTTTTTCTCTGTTCATCGTGCAGCCCTAGATTGAATAATGACATTTTTTTGTTTGTTCTGAGTAGAAATGGGAAGTAGTATTAGTTCCACTATTAACGCCCTTTTTTCTCATATCTTGCCGCCTAGATTGAATAATGCAGCTTATTTTGTGTTCTGAGTACAAACAGGAAGTAGTATTAGCTCCATTGTTAACACATAACGGCTGTTTTTTTCATATCGTGCAGCCCTAGATTGAATAATGTAGTTTATTTTCTGTTTTGAGTAAAAAGAGGAAATAGTATTAGCTCCTTTCATTGGTTTCATAGCACTTTCACTTTAACTGTTAATGTAACCTGTGTTTTACAAATGATAACACTTGTGTAGCGCTAAAATACTGACCAATGTGCTCACGGCTAAACTGCTTAAATCTGGGGTCATTTGAAGCCCATTCGCTGTGAGCAGGACCTTTGTAAGCGCAGCCAGTTCATTTCATAGTTCTGTATTGTCACTGTCTTGTCGACACAAACTGCAGCCAGCAGTCTATTTTTGGTCCTCATTTTGAATAAATTTGTTCACAGGGTATCTTTGGTATGCTAACCACAGTTTCACATTTCACTTCCCGCTCACGTGTTTGTCTACAGGTCTTTAAGGGCCTCTGCAGAGGAACCATGTGGACCGATAGCAAAAATGTCACAGATCAGGGACCCAATAGCCAAAAGGTGTGTGATTGTACACTCAACACAGAACTGAAGAAAACAAACTATTCATGGTCAAAACTCTGAACGAATAGAGAGTAACAGTGAACATCTGGTCAAAAATAATCTGTCTTCATTATGTTTTTTTTTTTCACAACCTTCAGAGTGCTCAAAGCTTTAAGAAATCTTACTTTTCACAGCCCTAAGCCTCGTTTCCACTGGGTAGTACGGTAACGGGCGGGTCAGCACAGTACTGTTCGGCTCAGGTCTTAGCCTTTCAAAATGTTGATGTATTGCTAATAATTAATACGCAGAAGAGTAGTTCTGAGATGAGAAATTCTGATGTGTGGTCTATGCTGTTGAGGTGACTATGTTTTCAATTTATTCCCAGCTTTATTTAAGTCAAGGGGCTGCACCAATTTCCTCCATTTTAGAGACTTGCCATTTACTGTGACAAGTTCTGTTTGTAGTTAATGCAATGTCGACAATACATTGAACACAGTGCAAGAGTTAAAGATGCTAACTCTTTCTAAAAACAGATACACAAAATATATAATTAGTTCTTATCACCAAATCACCAAAACTGTATATTGCAAATGTAAAGTGCTGCTATCACAATAACATAATGACATTTGTGTGATAGACAGTTGACCAATCTGAGCACACTGTCAGTACAACAGTAAAAAGCTATTGTGCTTTTTGGCAACGGAAACTTAACCATATACCAACCTGACCAAAAACCATGCTGCTCCAGTGGAAACGTCCCTCTAGATTCTGACTGTGCCATTCAAGAACCTCAGTAGCACTTCAGCGTCGTCTGAGCTCGGCTACGGTTCTCTCATTCTGGCCCCTCGGACTTCCACACAGCATTTAAACTGAGGAGTAAGCACACATCCAGACACACACACCATACAAGTCCAGCTTCAGTCCCCATGCGTCAGCAGCGCACGGTACAGTACAAAGAGCCAAGTCACATGGTCCAGCACTACTCAGAAAAAACAAAACAAAACAAAGAAGTAAAAACCAACTATTCAAAATAAAAAATATACACCTGACCATTCAACTAAATCACAACGCCTGCTGTAATGGTCGACCCTGCTCCCTGTACAAAAGTCATAAAGCAGCCTTCTCCTAGTCCCGAGTAGGAATGCACAATATAATGAAAATCTAGCACATACAGTACATATTACTGATTACATGTGCAAAAAGTTTGTGTATGGCAAAAAAGCCATGGATTTTAAGGAGATGGAAATTTCATACTGTATTTGTACCTCTGAGTTCAATGACACTTTTGCTCTATACTTTAATATGGCAGGTCAAATCATAATATTCAAAATGAAGATCACACATTTTCTAATCTCATAAGCCATACAAGTGACTTCATTCCTTACATTAGTGTTTGTTTAGTCTTTTTTATCCTGGTTTAGACCCTGGTTTAATATTAATTCTGTCATAGCTTTGACACACTTTGTATTTCTTTATATTTTTTTTAAGTAAAATCAACTTTTACTTAAAATGGGCAAGAAAGTATTGCAGATTATGGAATTACTGCAATATTCAAAAATAGGTATAGCAGATTATGATTATACTGTGCAGCCCTACTCAGGAGCAGCTAAACTCTTCACACAGTGCACCTCAAAGAGAAAACGCAGAAAGGCTAAAATAAAATATATATAGATATATATATGTACATCTTAAACTGAAGAAATAATTTATGTTTAAAAAGAAAAAAAAAACATTTGGTAAACAAAATAAATTAAGGCATGCAAAAGATAGTCAAATCTTCAGATTTGTATATTTTTTAAGCCAAACAAACATCTTCCTGTTAGGAAGAAACCACTCACGCTTATTAAATCCTCAGAAAGAAGGTAGCTGCCGAAATAAAAGTCAAACTCACTGGAATATCGCTGGATTATGTCCGAGCATTAAAGGCCAATATTTACATATGTGTTCTGTTGATATTTACATACATATTCATGCGGATTCAGCAGCAGTGCAGCGAAAACAAACAGCAAACGGCCAGGAGCACTTCACTAAGGCTCCAGAAACCAGAAAATAAATAGCATTTATCAAAATTAAAAAAAGTACATCACAAATATCTCTATTGACCTAGCTCAGATCCTGTTTGAAGGAGTACTGTGGCCTCTAACAAACTGATATGTATAAAAAATAAAAGAAGACAAAACTTGTGTTGGCTTCTACGGTGAAGTGAAGCAGTGCGGAGCCGGTTCTGCCACGTTAAGGCTTTGCAGTAAATGTCGGAGCTGAGATGCTGCTGCTCCCTCCAAATAAACCAGGACTCATGGGACTTCGGGAGATAAGCCGGCACAGACAAAAGACATGCAGTCGCTCAGTCGTTCCTCACACACGCACTCAGCACACAGCAACTGTTCACGACAAGAGGCCCACCAGAGCCTCTTGGGTTTATTTTCCTCATTTTTTCTCTTTTGGATTTTTTTCAAGATTTCTTGGCAGCATTACATGTTGCGT
This sequence comes from Bostrychus sinensis, assembly GCA_020698575.1. Lineage (NCBI taxonomy): Eukaryota > Metazoa > Chordata > Actinopteri > Gobiiformes > Eleotridae > Bostrychus > Bostrychus sinensis. Next base: position 29,893,259 of record CM036246.1, read on the forward strand.
CTGTCCTCGTCCTCTCCGCTCTGATTGGCTGGAGGGGCACAGGGAGCGGGGTTTTGGGGGAAGGAAGGGGCGTGTTAGGTAGAGTTCAGTAGTCTTCGATGGGGGCCAGCTCTGGAGACAGGTCCACGGTGATGTTCTTGTACAGGCTGCTCAGCGTGATCACGGGGCTGTAGTGGAGGTTGTTGAGGCCGTCCAAGTGCTGCCGCTCTTTGGAGTACCTCAGCAGTTTATACCTGGAGCACACACACGCCATATGATTAGGTACAGTTTTAAACTATATTTCCACCAAAGCAGGCCCGCCTTGGTAAGTCAGAGTGAAATAGGGTAACGGAGTGTCTAATCGAGGTGCACTGAGCCTACTAGGGCAGGGAAAAAACAGTCTAGTGATATATGGAGATATTTGTAATGCAATATGCAAAATAACAGCCAATTACAATACTTTTGATACTTTTGTGACGACTTGCGTAATAACGGATGTGGCCCAACAGTGGTCAAGAACTCTGCAAGGACTGTAGAGGGCAGCACTGCACTTTGCAAAATACTGTGACATGAATAAAAGTATTAAAGTAAATACTCGATAAATAAATGTCAGACTGACTTGGAAACATGACTTTGTTTCTTGAATAGTAAAGTCTACAAGTGAACTTAATTTTAAATTTAAGGAGAAAATATGCAGTAATTGATAATGTCCACTTGCAGTAATTGCTGTATTGCAATATATTAAAATCACAATGCATATCGTATTACGATAGCATTGTATTGTGACAAAAGCATATCATCCCAGCCCTACTTCCTACTGCGGCCACATCCAGGGGTGAAGAAGTGTGTGGTACAGTTACTAAAGAGTAGAGCTAAATACTGTACTTTGCTTATGGGTTGAGAGAGGATCATTGTTCAGGTGAAACTCAAAAAGCTAAAAGCAAAAACAGCCAAATACCTTTCGCTTAAATCTTTTTAAGTGAAAAATTATAAATCAGCAGCTGTTTAGAGCTTATGCTTCGGAAAGAAAACAACTGCAAAGCATTGAAATAAGGAGTCCCCAATATATTGTTAAGAACATCAGTATCAGTTATATCTTCAGACACATTCAGATATATTAAAAAAATTAAAGAAGCCCTCTAAATATATTAGCATCAACAGATATAGTAAGTGAATGGGTGCTTTGTATTTTGGTGCAGTGGGGCTGATAGATTTACAGAAGCTACCTGCTCCTTTCTGCTTACTCCTGTCCTCCGAGCCTTGATGTATAGTGGTTGTAATGCAGCCTGATGTTGCCAACGAGATCAATACTGTAGTGTACTCTCAGAGCCCTGGCATCTTACCTGCCCAGGAACTGCACCTCTCCTCTGTGGTGGTGAGGGATGGACTTGTACTTCCCCATCTCTCCTTCAGGTCGAGTGACGTTCAGACCAGCGTAGTGGACCCTGAGGAGCAGGCATCTTTCGTTAATACAAACTTATCACCCTTAATAACTATCTACTCCTATCTATCAAACCTAATCTAATCTATCCTACTCATGTTGTAGTTTATACTGTCAATTCCTAATAAGGCTGCAAAACATTAACTGGCTTTAACTTAGTAGTTCTCCTGACTTTTATGAGAAAGTTCTAAAGTTTCATTCCACAATAATAAGGAAAAACAAAAACAAAACAAGACATCTGACATAAAACCTGTCAAACTACCCATACAAGTGATATGCTTTGGTGGCACATGAAAGGAACTTTTTTTTTTTTATCCAGTACGCAAGAACCCTGTGGAAAGTACCATAAACATGACTCAGAATATATGAATGCACCCATTGTCAAGTAAGGTTAAGCTGAAATATATCATGCAATACAAGGCTATAAACTTATTTTCACTGGAGCCTCAAACTTCCATTTAGCAAGACAGATTTTTTATTTAGGTTTAACCTGTTATATTCTGGCAATTTAAAAGGGGCTAAATTATAATTTTATTGATTTTAAACCAATCTTGGTCACCTCTACAACAGAACTGAATGTTTTACAACCTTTGAAAACATCATCTGACTAAATGAAAACATTTTTAACAAGTTCAACTGGTTTCTGAAAGAAACCAGCAGAGGAGAAAAAAAGATTTCATTTCCTTAAACCCTTTGTATGATTCAATTTTACTCCAAAACCATGCATGAATAAAACAAAACATAACTGTAGGTTGTTTTTGATTAGGGAAAAACATTAAAACATGGTAGAATACTCAGAAAAGTAGGTTTTGCATAAAATAGCCCCTTTAATTACAGGATTTCTGCAAAGTTAAACTGAAAAGTAATGTCATAAGCACAAGGTGCACAAAGACAAAAATTACAGTGTCAGTTGTTTATTAAGCTGAGTAGTTAATGTGGCCAAGCTGTTTAATTGTGATCATGTGCAAGAGTGAGAGCTACAAAGCATTTTAGTCTTGGCAAGAATAGATATTAGCTCTGGTATGAGAGATGATAATATGCTTGGAGCATTTAAATGGCATTTTAAACTAAGCTGTGAACGCAGGCACTTGCATCAAATGTATGTATGACATTTTTAAGACCTGTTTAAATGGGTTTGAGACCTCCACATTATACACCATGATACTCCACATCCCTGCAAATTTAAGACTATAAAAGGCCATGAATTATAAATTTCATACTGAAGACTTTTTTTACACTTTTTAAGACCACACAGGAACCCTGTAAATATGTAAATATTATTATTGATTGTAGAGTGCAGTTTGAAATTTGCAGTTTCTTGTGCAGACCAGACCTAGTTTTCTTGTTGCTAACCACATGTTTTCAATTTTCAACCACCGCAAAATGTTTCTGCCCCTGAACAAACATGTTTAAAATAGTGACGCAGACTGTGAGAAAATGTTTTATGGTGAATACTTGTCAAACCTAATTTAGAAAGACAAAGCGCTTTCTTGTAATAGCTTCCCATCAGCAAATGCATAACAACCAGTATCTATAAACACATTATGAAGCTCTAAAAGACTGACCTGTTCCACAAGTCATCATCTTCGCCTCCCCAGCCCCAGAAAGCATTGGGAAAGCCATTAATCTTTCTGAACTGGTCCACTGTAAGTCCACTCACACCGCCAAAGAACTCGCTGTATGGAAGACTGGAAAGAGCAACAGACTGGTTTTAGCATATGATTACACTCAGGTCTAAAAACGGGAAAAGTATTTCTGTTTTTCCCCACTCACATGTACATGTATTTGTCCAGCTTGGCAGCAAAGTGGCGAGGCATCTGCCCACAGCCGTAGTAGTTGCGGTCATTCTCTGGGATGTGGTCGACGTCGTGGAAGATGAGGCAGTCCCAGTCCAGGTCCTTCATGGCCTCCAGGAACCCCACGTTGAACAGCATGGCTCGGTTGAAAGGCTGGCTCCCGCTCTGAACACAAGAACAGTTTCTAGTAAAAAAAACAAACGTCAACTATAATAATAAGCAGGGATACTACGCTGGAGCATTTAGCCCTCAGCTTATTGATGCCATGTGGTGTTTATGAAGCCAGACGTTACCATACTCAGAGCAAGTTACGAGTTTGGAGAGCAGGAAATACACCTTCAAAGGCTGCTAGAGCTTGGGACTATAACATTGGCCAGTCAAGAATCACAGCTGTCCATAAAGCATTAGTAGAGAAATATGTAGGGAATGCACAGTAGTCATGCAAAGAAAAACACTAATGTCATGTTACATATTGTTGACACAGAAGCTATTATGTGAGAAGTACCCCTTCAATTCCTTGCACTACTAAAAATGTGGTTCAATCAAACGTGTTTCTGCGAGATTCAACAAGTTGAATACTTGAAGACTTCTTTAGACCTTTGTTAAGACCATTGTTCCAGAAAATTAAGACATATTTCCTAAGCATGCAGGGTACAAAAATGACCAAATTTTCAGGTTTACATTTAATTGTGACCATTTGTGACAATGCAGAAAATATTTTGGTATTGGTATGAACACATATGAACTCTTGCATTGCCAACAGTAATATGTCTTTGAGCATTTATGTGGGCATTTTAGAATAACCTAGTGAATGCAGGTAGTTGCATCAAATGTACGTGACATATTTAAGACACGTTTAAACCTACTTTAGGCCAAATCCTCCATATATCTGCAAATTTAAAGCTTTTAAGGCTTTAAACTCAACTTTTAATTTTTTTTTTTTTAAATTAAAGGCTTTTTTTTAGACTTTTTAAGACCCTACCGAAACCCTGACTCAACCTTTAGAAAAAAAATATGAGGGGGCAATGTGCAGCCTAACAGGCCTGATTTTAACAACATGAACCTCTGTAAAATGTTGGAATGACTGAGTGAAGTTAAAAACCATTGCATTAAACGTTACCTGTTCAATGACGTAGAAGGCAAACTGCAGCCGCTGACTCTGCAGCATGGGGATGAGGTGTTGGAAAAGGATTGGCAGATGTTCGTGACGGTTTCTGAATGGTATTAGGATAGCCACCTACACAGCACAGAGACACAGACAGGTTTGAATGTTTTCTACCATCAAACAGCTATAGGAGAACATTTGCTTAAAGTAACTAAACATAGTTAGTTTGGCTGTGTACACATACCTTCCAGCGAGGCCTGCAGTCCTTTGGTTTCCAGTGACCTCCGAACTCTATGTCAAAAAACTTGGAGAACTTCAGCTCAATCTCCTCAATGGGAATCTCTGTCATGTTTACTTCCATAAGGCCCTCTGCAGAAAACACAAAGAGGTCTCTGAGTCTTTTGTTCTACACCTCAGCACCAGTTAAACTGTGACTGTATGAGTTACACAATATCATTATTAATGATTCAAGCTGTTAGTGTGGTCTGTACTTTACAAGCAGCCAGAATATTGAGATGACTACAGATGCTAAAGACCACTATTTGACATTTATCATATTACTAACATCTAGGTCTTTTTAGGTTTGCCATCTTGCATTAAATGTGCTAAAACACAAATAATATAGAACTTGAGGCGTATTTATTCTATGACACCTTTGAAGAAATTGATAATGCTGCTTTAATCCTGTGTCTTTTTGTTAAGATAAATGAATAAGTTGTTTACGTTTGCTAACTTGCTAGAGCAACTGCTTTGCTGGAAATCGTTTTAATTAAAGTCAGCATTACTGACCAGCTATAACTCTACTGCAGTGGTTCTCAAACACACACCAAGAACCACCTAAGAAAATATTTGTCTTCAAAGTACCATCTTTAATGGACTAAAATGAACCTAAATTTTATATTTAACCAGATCCAAACCAGTACAGGGCCAGGATTAATCCAGAACTAAACCAGGCAAAAACACTGTCTAAACCAAGACCATACCAGGTCTAAACTAGGACTATACCAGGTCTAAACTAGGACTATACCAGGTCTAAACTAGGACTATACCAGGTCTAAACTAGGACTATACCAGGTCTAAACTAGGACTATACCAGGTCTAAACTAAAACTATACCAGGACTAAACCAGGATTAGTTCAGAATAAACCAGGTCTAAACCAGGCCTAAACCAGACCAAAACCAGGTCTAAACCAGTACTAATCCAGAACTAAACCAGGACATAACCAGATGTAAACCACTTTTAAACCTTGTCTATACGTGGACTAAACCAGGACCAAAACAGGACTATTCCAGAGATAAACTATGTCTAAACCAGGTCTATTCCAGGAGCCGGTCTAAACCAGACTAGCCCCAACTAAAGCAGGACTTAAACAGGTATAAAACTAACTCTAAATTTGACTAAATCTGGACTTGAAATGCAAAAGACAATCCTAGGTATATCAACAGTAAGTCCATGTGCCACCAGGAGTACACATACCACAGTTTGAGAACCTCTGCCCTACTGAATACTGCTAACTGCCTCCAGTCCAGAGTCAGTCTACTTACTCATAGAAGGTAATCGCTCTGGGCAGGGGAGGTTCTGGGAGTAGGTGAAGTTCTCAGGGAGGTATGTGGTTGGTTGGACCAGGTATTCGCTGGAGTTTGTGCCGTCGGGATAGTCTGCACACAAATAAATACATAACCTTACTCTTATTTTAAGCTCCCCCATTATTTCTCACGTTGTTAAGCCCATGTCTCTTACCGGTGCCATTGAGCGTACTGTTCTTGTTGGTGTACAATCGGATCATCTGGCCTATAGTTCTGACGTTATCCCTCAACATGATGCCCTGAGCCTGCACCATGAAGAAGTATGTGTTGGCTGCAAGAGAAAATAAACAAAAATCATTTAATACACTACAATTTTCACAATACTCTCAAATAACATTGTAATTACAGGGAATGAAAGCTACCTAAATTGTTTTTCTTATGTCCCAGCAACTAGTTTTGATTGTGTTTTTCATATAAAATAAAAAAGAAATGGTTAGATCTATCAATTCAAAAGTTGAGTCACTGCTCAAAAACAAATTATTTTTTCCACAGTTGTTTTTGTAAACATAACACTGACAGTCAATCAAACACTTTCAGCCGAGCGACGAGTGGGCTGGGACAAGGCTGAAAGAGCACAGCATTTCAAAACATATCCACAGTAATGACTGACGGATGTGTTAAAAATGCCATTTTAGACAAACCGAATCAAAACATGTCACTGGTAAATACAGCAAAAAACACAGACAAAATGGTTTCCAAATTAATCAAAAACAAAATCTTCAACAATATTCAAAATGTCTACCATCAGTATGAATACTACTGCTATACAAGCAACCTCGTGCCAGTCAATGGACATATGTCAGCTAAATCTTGGCAGGAACCAGAGCAGCGAGGTAGACTAAAAGCTGAAAGGTGGAAAAACAATCTATGGCACAATTAGGTTGTATGATTAAATTTTAGAGCTGAGTACATACAAGTAATTTTCTGATAGTATTCCTGCTGACGAGCCCAATCTATTAAAAAAACCTCTAGTGCAGTGAAGTGTTAGCAAAATGTTGTGTTGTGCACAGTAAACAAAAACTTGCCACTAAACTTAACCTAAACACAAACAGTACGGGTGTAGGGGTTTTTGGAACGACACGATACGCATCGATTAGAATCACTTCAAACGATATCGGCTCATTTATAACAATACAATTCAATACGATTCAACACCTTCATATTGATACAATCAAGACAGCAACTTTTTGTCAAAAATCATAAACGTATACTCTCAAATCTAGCACCCCAGCCAGGTTGGACTATGTCAAGCAGACAGAGAGCAAAGCACAGTTAAATATAACATTTTAACATTAAAAACATAACAATTACATCTGACGTGATGTATCTGGTTTTATTTTAACACGCACATTTCTAATATTTTTAATATTGGTTTTTTTATGCATATTAATATATACTACCTATAAAACAATGCAATTCACTATACAAGGTAATGCATATCAATGTAGTTGCAACGTAGGGAGAGAAAAAAAACCCTAATAAAGAGACATCCTAAATTGGAGACGCTTCTATTGGCTGTTGGCCTACAGCAGTGATTCCCAACCTGGCGCTGAATGATAATGTAAAGAAGACTGCTGAATAATGCTGAAAAATAGATTAATAGTTCTGTGATGTTTTTGATATGCTTTTAAATTTAAACAATAAATTACTTCATTTTTTATTATTAGGGTCAGGGAGACAAAGGTTGGGGCCCGTCAACTTATCAACTGATAAAATGGGGGTCACTTGGAAAAAAGGTTGGAAACCACTGGCCTACACCTCTTGTCAGCATTGAATTACGTGAATAATCAGCACAAAAGCAATGAACAGAAAAGGTATAAAAGCATGGTGTTAATGTTGGTAATGAATTCATGCAATATTTAATTGTGTAAAAATAACTTTAATATTGCATTGGTCAGACCCTGAGCAAGACATAAGCTCTAAACTTCAGTTTCAAGTATTCGTATTATATGAGTGCATACAGTGAAATATAGGCAAAAAGGCAACTACAGTATGCTGTTGCTGAGGAGTTGGGGCGAAGACAAAAGAAAATTTGCAGGCAGATTTTAGTACTGTGTTTAAATGTGTCTTTATCGAGTTTGGCAGTTTGCTGAGTGTAGAGGAAGTGGCACAGTCTGAAAGCAGTTGATTTATTATTCATTAGAAAAACAAAAACTCCCAATATAAAAGCCAGTACCTTGGAAAAGAGCAGGCCAAAAATACTTGCTAAAATGTGTCTGCTTGGGAGGAGGTCTAGACAGCATCATTCATATCCTTCACACTCTCCTTAGAGAGCTAAAAACAGACCAGAGTGCATCTGTATCCCTGTGACTCCATCAATAAAAATCACATACGAGACACAGGGGAGCTCCGCGGATCAGACCGGCTGCTAATGTCCAGGATACAGAGGAGCTCCTTGCCGGTGCCCCTCCAGACGTGTGTAAGAGGGACAACCCACTGACAGGACGCATCTGGATCCTGTCACAGCACACTGGACCTCAGCCAGCGGGACACCTCCGACAAAAGGACAGACGGAGCAGAGCAAAAGATTGACATTTGAAGTACAAGCACTCCTGCAGTATACTGACATTCACCAGAAATACATTTGAATCTGGCTCCCTGCAACAGTGTTTCCCTCAGCCCTCTGTAGTTAAAGTGGCCACCTTGCCAACAAGCACTTACCACCTTTACAGCCATTCAATATACTCTATCAGAAGCTTTATGTAGCCTATATACAAATCAGTTTTTTCGCCAAAAAGAGCTTATTGTGATGCTTTTGTGCTGCGACGGAGTCAGTTTGGAGTCACTGTGATGACAAAAGAAGTTGTTGCAAGAATATGAATAAATCTCCTGGACCTCCACCTGATGCTATCGGTCGATTACTATCTTGGTAAAAGAACAGCCTTGCAGGAATATAATCACTGACCCAGTGTCCTTGAAGGTTCAGGTCTTGTGACATGTTCCGGTTAGCCATAACAACAAGCCAGCAATAGCTTTATTTCTTAGATTTTGGTCATGGCAGTGCAGCCAGAAGGCAGGGGAAGAAAAGGAGAGTTAAGCCGAGCGAGGGGTCACACAGGGGTCACCAGATTTGAGTCTAACATAGTGCTCAACGTAAAAATGTAGGGGTATGCTCTGTAGATAAAAATGCAACAAAAAAAGTTAATTGTATTGTATTGCTTTAAACACAAAAACCCAATCTGGCAGAAAGAGGAATAGTAATTTTTAAAGGTCAACAGGGCAGATTTTTTGCAAGCTGATTCTTGCACTTTAATGCCAATTTTTGGTCAAGCACATGTCTGGACAACCATGTGACTGAGGGACCCCAGCTTCCCCAACCATCTTGTAGCAGTGTGGGCTATTACTGCAGTTCCCAGGAAACATCCAGAATCGCTTTATCTAAGCCTGAAAAGCTTAAAACAGCAATAAAAAGATTATGCTTGTTTCAGAATCTTGTTGAACAAAAACTCAGGCCTGTATATCGGTGCAAAAAATCTGCAGTGTTTATCGGCCATCAGTGCATATCGGCATTAGCCATAGAAAAAACATATTGGTCGACCTCTATTAATTTAATATATTTTTAAGTTATGCTCTAAGTCCAGACTGGCCTGAATAATTCTAAACTTCTGTCCCAAGTAAGGCACAGCAATCCAATTAACACTAACCTTTACAATTAACCTTCTAAGCTGCAAAGACCTAGACCATTTGACCGTGTGAAATATAACCCATACGATGGGGGGGGGGGGGGGGGTTAGCAGCCGTAAGTTATACCATAGTGAATGAGTGAATATAAATGTCCAAGGGGACAATAAGACTCTTATCACAGAGCAGCCAGACAGCCTCACTCTGAGCAGTAAAGATATGTGCTGGTCATACAAGCAGGTCACAGCAGACTGGACAACGGACGCTCCTCAAATGTACAAGCCTGCATGGACAAAGAGCATTTGCAAAACCACTCAACAGCTTCCCGGTCCTAGAAAACTCACATTATAAGCCATTTCTTAGCAGTACATAAAAAAAATGTGCTGTGCCACTAACACGCTTATTATCAATAAGTAGCAGACTTGTTTCACATACTTCCCAGCGGTCGATTTTGTGAAAAAGCGGGAGGAAAGGGGGGAGGATGAAGCAGCAATGCGTGAAATGATGGTCCTCAAATTGAATTCCCAGCTGGATGATGAATGAAGCACAGAAGAAGTGAGGGCTGCACTGAATAGAACTGCTCTCGGACCGAACAGAGCCGTAAAAAACATTGTAAAAATGCAGCGAATGTCAGCAGAACCGCAGGCTACAACACGCCGTGACCTGTGCTGCAAAGAATTAAATGTGGTCAGACAAGACTCAAATCCATCTTAAGGACCTGAATCTGCTTTTATAACTACTCTGAAAATTTTAATCCTTTTATAGCTGCTTCATGTCTTGATTTCTCATATCAGTTCAAAAATGAGTAAATTGATATTACAGCTTGTATTTGAGTGAGTGAATTTCCATGTAGAAGGCATTTAAACAGACATGTGAACAATTACATGGAGCAGAAACATAGCAGCAGCATAGCAACACATTTAAAGCATGAAGTATTTCCACTTAATACTGTCTATAACAGTGAATCTCAAACTGTGGTATGGATACCACTGGTGGTACGTAGGCTTGTTCTGGTGGTACATAGAAGTATTTTCCTCTTCAAGTCTTGGTGTAGGTTAATTTAAAGCACATTAATTTAACGTGCTTTATATTTAAAGTGAAGACCAGACAATGCCTGGTTTAGTCTTTGTTAATCCTTGTTTAGTACTGGTTTGATACTAGTTTAATGCTTGTTTAAACCTGGTTTGGTCCAGGTTTAAAGCTAGTTTACTCCTTCTTTGGAAATAGCTTATTCCTGGTTTCATACTAGTTTAGTCGTTGTTTAGACTTAGTTTAGTCCTAGTTTAATACTAGTTCAGAGATTGTTTATACCTGGTTTAGTCTTGCTTTAATACTAGTTTAGTTGTTGCTTAGACCAGGTTAATTCCTATTTTACACTTGGTTTAGTCCTGGTTTAGTCCCTGTTCAGTCCTTATTTGAAAATGTATTTTTCTGTTAATCCCCATTTCATCCCTTGGTTTAGATCTGATTTAGACTCGCTTTAGCTAAATATTTTCTGAGGTGTTACTTGATATAAAATGTTTGAAAATCACTGGTCTATAATGTCCACTCACTCATCAGATTAACCTCAAAAAGACCATTATCTCTAGATGAGGGATTATATGCGTTTGGTCAGTTAGATATGTTGAAACTCAGCATCAAAAAGAGGAAGAGAGACTTGAGACACGCTGTAGACTGACTCTTGTAACAGAGAAGTTGGTTTAATATGTTTAGCCAACTAAAGTAGTGGACAGGCCAATGACATTGTGTAACATCACATGGTTTACCTTTGTTACAGCAGCTCACCCTTACATTACGCACTACTCCCCTTTACATACCCAGTGGTACATCACCTCTAACCTCTGACCAAACTTTAGCAAAAGCAAGGAAACAAAAACAGACTCATGCATTGTGCACAAAAAAACAACCAACATCGTTTACAGACACTTGAGTTTGAGTTATTAGCTGGGTTTTTTTTTTGTCTTGCCTTGCATATTTTGAGAGACTCGTTCTACTGCAGGACAACCCCAAAATAATCCAGGTTTCCCATAGAGCCATTTTTATTGATAAGCAATTAAAATTTTAAGCACATTTTCATAAAACTTTCAAGAACGACGAATAGAACAAAAGGGTAGTTTTTGGTGTGGCTCTGAATCACTGTCTAGATTTTAGGGTGAAAATGCAATGCCTCCAACTGCATTTAGTTCTCCATGTTTACTGGAATATCAATTGTTGTCCCAGAGCATGTAAACATCTTATCCCTAATATTGATGTAACCAGAATAGGGCTTGCAACTAGGAAGCCTAAGTGCATACAAACGCGCTCTACTCAGTTGAAAGGGAAATGTATGTTTTAAAAGAGCAGCACCTTCCAACTTAGAAAAAACAACAACAAAAAAAACACGTTATGGCTTAATGTGATGGTTCATTAGCGCTGCCTATTTCATGTCCATTACATCTCAGTCACAAAGCTGCTCAAATTTCAGTGTGTATGTATCAGGGTTCTCGCGACACCCTTTTGTTGACCGGTAAACGGACATTTTCCCCCAGCTAATCAAATGTTATTTTCCCCCAGCTAGTACCTCATACTGAGCAGTTACTGAATCCATTGTGTGTCCGTTGCGTGTCCCGTACGACTCCCGCAAGAAATAGCCGCAATGCAAGTCAATGCGTGAGTTCACACCGGCTGCGTTGCAGTACGTCTCCGTGTCCGGCGCTCCGTCAGAAATACGGATCAAGTCTATTTTTGCCGGATCCCGGATAAAGTTGAACAGAGCAGATGGAGCCAGACAGGAAGTCAGACCCAGGACCAGTGAAGAGGATCCGGTATATTTCTAAATAAAAACGCTTGTGCAGTCTCTCCCTCACATCACTGTAAACATTATGTCTTAACTGAGGCACGGGGTCACAGATGACATCGGACAGCATTAAACGTGAGTAAAATTAAAGTATTTATATAAGTTGCGTCCTTATGCAAGGTTGAAGTATATATTTCTGTGACTTTTGGGCTTCAATCGTGGTTAAATCGCTCAATACTCTCTAAATGAACAAGAGATCATGGTCAGAGGCAAACGTGGCTTTTTACCATACTTTTTACCTGCAGTTCTCTGTATACATGTTTTTATCGCGTGAACTCATAATTTCCAGCATAAACTCGCTCCTCTGAACTCGTGGTCTCCCAGCTGGCTCTGGTTGGAGACGCGCCGCACACGCAACGCACTCAGTGTGATTCAGATTGTTACGTGTGTTTGCTGGAGAGTTGTAAATAAATAATTTTGTCACAAATGCATTGGACCTCGGATTATGAAAAACTACGGAGAATAACCGGATTAAGGTATCTCAACAGCATGGTGTTTTATACATCAAAATATCGCCCAGATATGCTCAGAAAGGCAGTTTTCAGGCAGGGAAATACAAAAATTTGTAACCCCCTCCCACCCCAGTGATGCCCCCTCGGATTGGGCGCTACACACGTAATGTTTATCAACATCTCAAATACGGACTTTTTTTTTTTTTTGACGGAAACCCTGTGTATAGAATTAGACCTACAGCTAGTCAATCAAAACTCATTAGCCCTATGGTTAAGAGATGCTATTCTGCAGACAGCATATTTCAGCTCCACAGCCTAAAAGCACTGAGTTGCTGATATGTGACTGGTGAACATGATGACCATGACTTATACGCAGATAAACAGCTGTAACTAACAAGCCATCAAACATGCATCCATCCATCAAATGTTCATCTTCTGTGACCTAGAAACAATTTATGACCCATCTGTCCTCTCATTATTTATTAATAAGCCTTGATGCATGCCATAGTGCAATCAATTAGTATTTGATGTTTGCAGAGCATTGATGTCAGGGAGTAACCAGTGTACAGGGCCAATGTTATTTAGGATTTTACAAAGCAAGTACAGGAAATGACTGTCCATCTGAGCTAATGGGAACTTACGACATACTGTACAGTAAATGTGAGTCCCTAAAACACCAGCTGAGTATTTTGCTTACTTTGTCAATCCATTTATAGATATAGTGACTCTAAATAGTAAACAGTGTTTCTGAATGTCTTGGCAAGGGTTGAAGCAGAAATAAACCAGGCCTTTACAAGGACAAAACAAATAAGTAAACCACTGATTAAACCAGGATTTGTTTTACTAAGACTAAACCAAATAAACTTAGACTTTAGACCTTGTCTGGAAAGACCAGTTCACCGCTCCTTCAACTTAAATTGGAGAGCTCTGATCTATTCTTCTCTGCTCTATCTATTCCTCTGTGGATTGCTATCAGGCTGTTAACACAAGAGAATTTCACTGCCGCTCCAGCAGAGCATAAACCCTATGATTTCCAGTAAAAGCCCTCACTATCAGCATAAAAATCTGCTCCGCACACAGCCACATCCCTCCATAGCATGTGACCACTGCAAGTTATCCCCCAGCATACAACACAAACAGACCCATTAAGCACTTAGTAAACTGGTATTACCACAACTTAAACGCAGTAATAATCTGAGAATGTAACATAAAGCATTGTTCTTGTTTTGTTAATTATGATTGTCGTTTTGTAACATGTAATCTTTTTTTTTGGTTTCTTCGCTTTTTTATTACCCAATCTACTCTTTAAGGACATGAAAATAGTAAAAATAAACGTTTAGAAAAGACATACAAAGTTTAAAACACCAATTTTAGCCCTTGGGCCTCATGATTAATAGTAGTTCTTCCTTCTTATTAAAAACAACCAGCCCATGCAATAAAACAAAGGAAGGCATTAAAAATTCATGGTCTCATCAAAACTTTTATGAAAACAACCTTGTGGTCGTGACTATAAAACCGCTTTAATACAAAAAGAGTGAAGAAATGTGATAAATGCAGCTGGCTTTTCTGACTAAATGTAATGGTATTCGAGGTATTTCAGTTTGGTAGGATCACATTATCATTCCTCATTGTTTCATGGCGAGAGCATCTCAGTGGTCGCCAAAAGATGTTCATTATACATATACATTCAGTTCATTCATTCATTCATTCTCACGTTTTGTGTTTGCAACAAAAAGTCTGAACATAATCGTGTGTAAAACAAACACAATCATCATTAGGTCACCACGAAATCAATCAGTCACGATAAATAAGCAGTGTACTTTCACTTTCTGTACATTTGCACAGAGTAAAGTTGTATATTTAGCTAGCTGGGAGCTAATTAGCCCGATAGCAGCGTAAAGCGCTAGTTCAGTGTGGCAGAAGCTGACCAGGGCTGCATCATAATCCTCATATAATCACATTAACTGCAGCCTATAAAGCCGTTTGTGCAAAGTGGATAGAGTTACCAGTGTGGACTAACCTATTCCCGGCGCCACATAAATGAAGTAGAGACAGGTGGTGGACATGGAAAAGAAGAATATGAAGGCCAAAAATGAGCGGTTGGACATTCGCAGTAGCCGCCTCCAGTTCACCATTTTGGCTTAGGCCCGCTCCTTATTTGCCGATATGAATCCCATAAAATACCTCGTGGTTTCAAAAAGTCCTCGAATACAGCGCCAAGTGTGTAGTCATTGAAAAAGGTGCACTGCAAAAGCCAAAAGTGCAGCGCAGAAAAGGCTAAAGCTAGCTGGTGCTAGCTGGCCTGCTTTCCCTGACAAGAAATTTCCAGATGGAAAAAGCAGGCCTGAAACGGTAATATCAGGCAACTGCGAGCCGCACAGAGCACCGCCGTTTAGCCATATTCAACCAGATCCACGGGCGTACGGCTCGGTACGGAACACTTTTAAGAAATCCCGTGATAGTCTCCCATTGTTGCGGTGCGGCCAGCGAGTGTTTTTATCGCTAGCATTGACGGGTGGCAGTCCGCGGAGGGGCAGCCCACACAGTCTGCTCTCAGCCGGTGCGATGCTCCCAACACAGTCGCTGCGTTTTTGGATGAAACGGCGCGCACACGAGTCCAGTCATGCCACCGGCAGTCTCCGCGCGGACTCCGACCAAACGCGTCCCCTCAGACTCACATGTGCCAGATGGTATCCACCAAATACTGATGAAAGATAAGAGTTTAATCAGTCCGGAGTCCTTTTCATTTTCTGCTGGCACTGCAGACACAGTTTCCGGCGGGTGCACCCCTCCCTCCGGTCACCATGGAGACGGAGTGAGCGGCGCAGTCATCGGTGCAGCAGACTCTCCTCTTCCTTTATTACTCTCATCTGATCCTCCTCTCACTTTTATTACTCCTATCACTCCCAGCAGAACTTTTATTACTCTCATCTTACCCTCCTCTCATTCTTATCACTCCCCGCAGAGAAGGGTCTGCTGGGAGTGATGAAAGTGAGAGGAGGGTCTGCTGAGAGTGGTAAAAGTAAAAGAAGGGTCTGCTGGGAGTGATGAAAGTGAGGGCCTCTCACTCTTATCACTCCCCACAGACCCTCCTCTCACTCTTACCACTCTCAGCAGACCCTCCTCTCACTCTTATCACTCCTGTCACTCTTATTAGACCCTCCACCCACTTTTATCACTCCCCTCACACCTCCTCTCACTCCTATCAGACCCTCCTCTACTCTTCTCACTTTTATCGCTCTTATCAGATTCCCCTCTCACTCTTATCACTCATTAAACTTCTATCAGCCCCTCCTCTCACTCTTATCACTCCTGTCAGACCCATCAGACCCTTCCCACACTCACATCAACCTCATCAAGGTTAAAGTATACTTTATTGTCACTGTAGGGAAATTTGGCCTCTGCATTGGACCCATCCTTACTTGCCGCTGGGGAAACCTGTGGAGCAGTGGGAAACCGCAGAGCTGCACCAAGGGACTCTTCTCCAGAGACTGAGCTATGGGAGATGAATATTATTAATTGTACAGAGAGGTGTGATGTCCCCTGAGGGCCACAAAGACTGTATGAGGCAGCATGTCTGGGTAGTGTGTACCAAAGGTGGAAGGAAATTTAGTACATTTTTAGGACCGTAATTTTACTTATTTGGTTGAGAATAATAATACGTAATCTAATTCCTCCAAAAAATATTTCCCATTACTGAGTAGTTTTCTAATTTTTCTATTCTCTGTTGCTCAGCTGTAGTGTAGTCTTTTAGATCCACATAAAACCTCTTACTATTGGTTACGTTTTAGGTACAGCCCTGTAATTGCATTATTTAGAGGAAGTTGCTCAAAAGCAATTTGTACTCATGAGTAATATTATATACTTACTTATAAACTTATATTACTTTTTTTTGGCCATGTATCAGTACTCAACTCAGAATATACAAGCTTGTGTTAAATACATTAATTTGGCCTTGAACTTTACTGTATGTAAAGAACTATGTAACTATCTCTATTGTTATTTATACCAATATATCAATGTGGATTAGGTACTGATGGTGCATTCAGGTGGTCCTTGGAAATTCGGGAGTGTTTGTCAGAGTTGGAAGATGCCCATGAACGTCTGCACAGGTTGGAAGTTTGGGAGCTTGGGTTGTTCCCCTCTGAACATGGGTATTGTTAAAATGGGGCTGATCTATGGATTTGCGTTTGTGCATATGAGCCTTTTGACTGAACACTGCAAATAGTATGGGCTTACTATAACCAGCCGCTCACCTAGAGAGAGCAGAATAGTATTAGAAATGTTAATTACTGTTGTTTTCTGATTCTGCCCCAAATTCCTAGCTCCCTGGCTATTTGCAGAACGTATTGGTGCTTAAGTTTGTGGTGGCGAGTGGGCGGGCGATGAATTTGTATAGTTAGCTTTGTTAAGACGCCTGTGGATGGCATTGGTCTGCATGTGGTGACAATATCCCGGCTTTCCAGGATAGAAGCACATGAACATGGATAAGTCCAGAAAGTGGCTTGTCATCTCGGAAAGACGAGTATCCAAGGTCATATTTGTCTTTTTTGTCATATTTCTGTCCTTATTTGATTTCTAGTTTCTCAGTCTCATGTCTGCACTGAGAAGGAAGTAACAATTAACAAACCAAATACAAAAGAAGAACTACGAGTAAAGAAAACACACAACTATTACAATAGATTATTTATTAGCTAATAGATGAGAAATTGTACAAAAACAAGTTACCAAGAAAAACAATGAAGAATGTAACGCCACATTTTTTCTCATTACAAAAGGTCTATAGACAATGTGTTGATCTGCTGCAGCAATTTGGTAATGATTATTGTTTAGAAAAGAAGTCTATTTCTTATTACGGAGTTGGTCCTTGTGGGTTAGGCATTACTGTAATGAGATCCTCTAGTTGTTCTCTGCAGCTTGTTGCATAATGACAGAACACAGGCTCAACATCTGCAGGTACTCGTCAGCTCCGTCTACCAGGCACTTATCCACCACCTGAACAAAAAAAAAAAAAAAATCACAACCTCCCACTTCTGCTGTTCTCTTTATAACCACTAGAGGGCAGTGTTGGTCACAAAATTGGTTGAAAAGGAGCAATAACATTTTCTTCACAGCGAGAATTGTGCTTAGCTATGGGTATGGCTGTGCAGATTTGTATGTACTGGTACATTCAAATATATTTTTTTAAACTACTCAGTCTTTTTGAGCCCATAGTTACTGGGACAGGCTCCAGTACCCCTACACCCCTATCAGGAGTAAGAGGAAGAATATGAATAAATATTGTAGTTTAATGGTAAAGAAAAAACTAAAATGGTGAAGCTGGGCACTCACTATAGAACCCAATATTTCTATAACAAAACTATGCAACATGAAATAGTTTGTTTGTTTAATTAGTAAGAGTGTCTCAGACTTACGGCCATCTTCTCAGTGATGGCTGATTTCTGCTTGTCACTTATGTCTCGTTCAATAATAACCTCATGGAGCTGACCCAGGATCTGTGTGGCAGCGTAGCCCTCATCAACAATGTTCTGTAGAGAGTATAGGTACGCCATTAGCAGAGCTTTTCAGAGAAACATTACAGTTATCTTTTACAGAGAACTTACTTTGACTGCCACCTCTAGTCTCTCAAATGTCCCTCTTGAAGCAGATCTCGAGCAAGCTGTCTATTGTTTTTGTAGGGACCACCTATAACAAAAATACAGCAGCATGACAATCAGAAACTTTCTTGATTCAGATATTTGTTTCATTCTGATGTCTTACCCCTGCTATTTCAACAATAGATTTCTCTGTGATCTCTTTGTCGACGTTAAGGCGGGCAGCACTCTGGAGGTAGGTAATGGCTTTCCGCAAGTCTCCCTCCGACACTCTCACCAGGGCTTCAATGCTCTATAAAAAAATATATTGACCGTACATCAAATAGTGTATTAGACGGACTTTATTGATCCACAAGGCAAATTACTTGGTCACAGTAGCTCAGTTGCACATAAAACACTAGTAAAAAAGTGAAATAAGTATAGGGTACAGAATGCATTTTGTCTTGTTCTATGTTTACAAAATAAAAAACTGCTCATGGCTGCATTTACAATTTATTTTGAGACAAAAATGTGATCACAAGACAGACAAGTTTACCATGTCAACATAACTTGTTCAGAATGAATAGGATCTAAGAATTTTCATGGCGCTTGGTTTGAGGGTAGTATTAAATGCGACACCAATAGTAAGCTCTACCAATTTTTGTTGTTCAGTCAGTGCTACTTGGACAATAAGCAAAACACCAGTTCACACAGTAGATAATATGTAATACAGAGTTTAATTTTCTGTGTGTAAAGCGCTTTGGGTGAGGCACTGTTTGTCCAATTTTGAACAATATTGTTTACTGAGACCAAAGAAAAAATTGGAAATATTTGCATTTTTCACTCAAGCCTTTTTTGTCACTGCAGACTTCCAGCGATTAGTAGTTACTCTGAAATGCCATTACATAAAACATTAATATTGTACTGTATGTAAGTATTTACCTCATTAGTATACTTCAGGTTCTCCTTCTCACAAATTTGCAGTAGTCTCTGATGTTGGATCTGATTGGCCAGAGGCTTGAATCGAAATTTGGAACATCTGGAGGTGAGCGGCTCAATAATCCTAAAAAGAATAAGAGAAAAACATTCGTTAGATACACATTTAAACACACATTTTGTTCACTGCAGCGTCCTTGGTCCGACCTGCTGATGTAGTTACAGATGAGGCAGAAGCGTGTGGTACGGGACTCCTTCTCCATGGTTCGTCTGAGCGCGGCTTGAGCCGGAGCCGTCATGGAGTCCGCCTCGTCCAGGATGATGATCTTAAAGGGAGGACACAGCTTCCCACTGCAACACACAAGGTGCAAATAAATAACTACATGTAGTTATAGAGTATACTGTATGGGGCACTGTTTTCAAGTAGAAGGGATTTCTGATTAAAATGCAAAACCTCTACATTACGGCCAGATGTCCAAATTTACAGAGCTGTCATTGATTTTCTGTGACACAAAACTTCCTTTTCACTTTTTTTTTTTTTTTTTTGAATGGGACAGCGTGTATTAATGAACAGCTAGTGCCATAAATACACTGGATTTTAGCTCAGAGCTAATTTCCATCCGTAGTCCCCACTCACTCACATTCACACCGGCTTCCTGGTGTTCCCCAGCGGTCTCCCATCCAGGTACTGACCAGGCCCTACCCTGCTTAGCTTCCGAGGTCTGACGGGATCGGGCATCCACAAGGCAGTATGGCCTTGAGGATGGCCTGTTGAGCCATCTGTTACTGCTTACTATTCTTCTGGAGTGTATACACAAGAAAAACACAATGCCCACCACTATATTTGAGTCAAAGTGGTGTTTAAACACGTTAAAATTTCCCATAACAAAAACTGTTGTTGGCACTAGTTTGTTAATTTTTTGTATCCTAAAAATAGAAAAAGCAGCTTCAGATGAACAGGTTTATTTTTGTGGAGATAATGTATTGAGCAATGCAAAATTAGAATTTGAATTTTTGAATACAAGAAGGCCACAGGGCTAAACTATTAAAATTTAAGTGTGAAAAAGTCCTTTCACTGCCCCAAATTCAGCATGACTGAAAATAACAAAATAGGTCATCCAAAGCCAAAGGATCAAATAAGACCTGAAAGATTGTATACTGAGCATACTTGTTTAACTTGTTTCTATTTTATAGAAGAATCAGATCTATTAATACCTGTTCTTTAGGGATGTAACAATATCCAAATCTCACAGTACAATATTATCACAATATTAACCTCATGATACAATATTTATTGCGATATTGTGGAGAGGCTCGTGTTATTGTGGAAATGCTCACGATAACAACATATATTATATAAAAATGCCCTGCCAAGCCCTTGGTGCAATAATTATTGGCATATTTCATGTTTGATCTGATCTAAAGTGTGACAGATAACTACATTTTCATCTGGATCACATTAGTTTGGTCTGACAACAAAAAGCTTTAAACAGCAGCTCTAACAGGTGCCATGAGCAATGACCATATAAGGAACTTCCCTTTCTTATACGTCAATGGACATGAGGCTCTTGTAAACAAAGAGCAGGTCTCTCAGACACTGAAAACACTAGGCTCCTCCTCAATGTTGGAGGCTGCGCACATGCTCAAACGGAGCAATGGATCATGGTCTATGTAGTTCTCTCTGCTTTTTATTACGCCACTGCAACAAAACTATGTATTTTTCCTCAGGGAGAATACTGTTTGATACTGTAATGAGACCACAATGATATCGAGAGACTTTTGATATCGGGATATCGTCAATACCGTTACATTCCAACTGTTCTGTATACTTACATGAAACAAATGTTGCCACTATAGGAGTGATTGTGTGTGTACTTACTCTGTCCGAGTCCCAGCGACTGTGAGCTGGGCAAAGTTCTTCACCTTTTCCCTGACCACCTGGATTCCTCTCTCATCAGAGGCATTCAGCTCCAGCACCCGCTGTCTGTACAGCTCTGGACTGGAGAATTCAACAAAAGAAACAGGCTTAAGACAAAAAGAAATAGGACCAAGCTAAGAACAGCTGAAACACAAATAATAAATAATCATTAACACTAGTCACTGTTACTACTTACCCATACAGCTCTCTAGCAGCAGCCAGGATGGTGGAGGTCTTTCCTGTTCCTGGAGGGCCGTAGAAGAGCAGGTTGGGAAGCTGCACATAAAAAGTATATTTATAATTTATTTAAAAAAGCTTAGAAATTTCGGACTCGTTGTAAACCACAGTATGTTAAGACTCCCTTATATCCTGTTAGATATAGTTTAAATGGTTAAAGATTGTCTAAAAGTACATGCAGTCAGGTCATCATAGTAAACATATAATTACTTAAGTAGGACCACACACAGGCAATGTCATTTATTTTCTTGATACAAAGCAGTGGCAGAGTAGCTCATTTTTTATTTACCAGATGTTAATCTCACTATTGTAATGGACAAATGTGACACCAACAGCACAGCATGGCTGTCGGTTGATGAGTAAAATAGGGTTTCTAGGACTTTCTAGGCCAGCATTTCCTTATTGGTCAAACAGCTGACAACAGATTGAATATATGTATTTTATTAGCTTGCTTTTGTTTTAAAATGTACTCCACTGACAAACTACAGCAACCCCAGTGGGTCAAAATAAAAATGGCTAATGGGTTTAAAGGAAGGGGGAATTATTAAAACGATATCTTTAATATGTTGCAGACAGATTTGGGGCAGTAATGTTTAGAGATGCCAGGTTGTGAATGGCCAGAATACATTTATATTTATATAACAGAATAATAAAACATTTCCATGATATTTGAGCCTTTGAATGTTTTCAGAGACATGTGGAAATCATGTACTATCAAAGATGCCTGAGTATAAGTGTCCCACTCACATCTGCTCCCTCCAGAGACTTCTTGAGCACCGCTACCACCTCCTCCTGAAAGGCCACTTCATCCACACATTTTGGCCTACTGTGTAATACAAAAACAGATATTAGATTATGCTTACTTCAGCATCATGATAACGTGTTCATTATACAGCAATTGTGCAACTCAGTACACAAACACAACATCTAAATATGTTCATTAACTTACTATTTCTCCACCCAGGGAATAGCCTTTGGTTTCTTCTCGCCGCTGGGCCCTGCTGTTGCCTTGTCCTTCTGTGGTTTAGTGCTCTGAATGGAGGCTCCTTTCAGAAACGCCTGCATGGTTCTTCCTGATTACTGCTTACAACAACTGAGAACAGAGTGAAATAAGACTCACAAGATGAATACTCACATTATTGTGTTAGACACAGTTATGCAAACATTAAATATTAGTTAGTGGAAAACATAGAAAAAGAAATATGGCTTTGGTGAGTTGGTTACTGTGAGCAACTGTTGTCTCTGAAAAATTTCAAATGGGTCACACCTCAATTATATGTATATTACCCAAGAAATTAATCCATATTTATATTAGTGACTATATAACCAACAATACTGGATGACCTGATCGAGGAAGCCTCTGTTTAGGGCAGTACTAAAGTCACAGCTAAAATATATCAATGGCCTCAACACAAAACAATTCATTTCACTCTAGCTCCTGCACAACATCCAGTGAAGCTAGAAACCGTGGCATGCACACTGGAGAACCAATTATAAATACATTAAAATACGCATATAGACCTATCAGTATGTTTTGTTTGCAGGAGAGGTTTGTGACATGTTTTGCAATTTTTCCAACAGGGGAATTTAAGTAAAATTAGTGGACCACATTTCTAACAAGGTAACGTTGTTCACCAATTAACTTTTTGACACATTTTGGTCATTTCTAAAGTTCACTTTAAGTACCTACATGCACTGCAGTTTCTATGAGCTCTAGGTATTGACATTGTATGATCTCTCAAATCTTAAAATTACATGATTGCAACATTAGGCATCACATTCTTACTAAGCTGTAGAGTTTGCTTTTTGATAAACAATCCGAATAGCTTCAATAAATAAAATACGCTGAGTATTGCTAAAACAGCTTAAACTGTTAGGAGATAGACAGCTAGCACTTGTGGCTAGTTGGTAATCTTTTTGCTCAGAGTCGACTCACTCTTACCTCGGTTACAAAACTTGTTCTTCCTTCCTAGGACAGCGTGCGTATACAATAAAGTCAAGGCCGTCTTTTTAAATTTGCAGCGCAAGCCACACCAATGTTTTAGCAAAACATATCTCTAAAACCTGACCAGTGCGTTTCTGACAGGAGAAAAAGCTCAGAGACCACACTGCTTTCCCGCTCTGGCAGCAAATCTACTTCCGTCAACGACACTGAGCAGCAGCCAATCACAAGCCCGGGATTCAGCACGTGGTCCCAGCCTTTTCTTCTTCGGTGATTTTTCATGTCACGCTAACCTTCTTTGTTTTCCTCCACTCTCTCATGCTTAAAGACGTTTTTACACGATAATAATTTGCGCTGATTAAACAAACGCGTAACTAACAAAAACTATAATAATGTTCGTTTTTAGAGTAAATCTTTTATACATTAATAGGTTAAATGAATGTTAAAATTACTTAATACATAAATAAGGTGATATTAATTCCTCATTAAAACATTTTGAACAAAGCATCGAGAATAATTAAATATTTAAACATGTAACACTGGAAACCACAGAAAACAAATTATGGGTAAATTGTCAGTTATAGATTTGTAATAATTTGGATTTCACTTATAAATTAATTAAGAAGCTTTATGGATGTTTACTTTATACAAGTTCATTTGCAAAAGAAGAACTACTAGGGTGGCAGTAGTTCAGTCAGTAGAGACATTCACCCAATTAGCCGAAGGTTGGTGGTTCTAGCCCCACTACCAGCATTAATTTATTATTTATTTTTATTTTTTTACAATTGATTTATTTTAAGTTTAAGTGCCTTTTTTGTAGGATGGAAACAACACTGAAGCCAGGGTAGATATGTTTTCTTTTATCATCAGTACATTATTATTCCTGTTTGGGGTTTTTCATCAACAGGGCAATAATATTTATAGAAGAGGAATGACCCACTAACAGTACTGTCAGGACACAGAGCCGTGAGCTGCAGCTGCTCCGTGTGCAGTGTCTTCATGTGGCGGTAATTGGCTGCAGAGCAGAGATAAGTGAGGCTGAGCACAGATGTCTAATGTGTATCTCCCTGACAGTGTCCCGAGCTCCCAGGGGCCACAGACTCATGGGACTACAAGGAGGGAGGGGCTATAACAAAGCGCTGTCTGGCTTTGTTTGGACACGTCAAAACATGGAGCAGGATCAGCCTCGGATCAGCAGTGAGGACGGACGCATGACGGATGAATGGTGAGGGCATTATTTTGTTTTGTGTGAGGAGGAATAGTAATGAGGACACAGAAATCAGAAGAATGCAACGAGGATATACTGTGGATAAAAACAGAACCGTAAAGAATTGGTGGTTGAACGTAACCTTAATGTTATTGTATGTAAATGAATAATGCACACAATAACTCCTGTCGCAATGAAAGAGAAAACTTTGCTGAGTGTGTCCCATAACAAACATTGTCCACTCATGTTCAGAGTGTACCCCTGCCTTCAAGCCCATAGCTGGTGGGATAGACTCCAGCCATAACCCCTGACAAGAATAAAAACTGAAGAAAATGAATGGATCAATGTTATATTTCAAATAAAATGGACAGTTTTTTATTCTTTACACAGGATATATTTTAGGTCTGCCTTTTAAAATAATGATTCCGTATTAAACTATAGTCACACAGATGATAAAAGGTCCTGGATTCAAACCCTGGACCTTATGTAGGCGATCACTATGCCACCATGCCTATACTTTGCCAGGATGATCAATGTAATTGAAGACAGAGCAGGGGCCATTCAAGTCGAGACATAAAAGTGCATACTAACCTGAATAATAATGTTAAATATCTATAAGATGATATAAAACCCAATAGTAATTTCCGGCGTAGCCAAATAATGATTAATTTTTAAATTTCCGCTGGACACTCAATAAAGCCATTACTTCACTTAAATAAACAAGAATACACTGCTGCCTATGCTAATTAAAATAAAGCTAATTATGAAATGTCGTTAAAATTATCTTTACAAGACCTAATAAAACAATTACACTTCACAATCACCATCATCATCATCCAACAGTATCCCCCTCAGTCCATTCCTCTGTTATCCGTTATCCTCTCTCCAGGTTTTCCTCCATGAACCCTCTCACCCCCTCCTCCTCCTCCTCTCCTCCTCCCCCTGTGCCCCAGGCAGGTACCAGGGGCCCGCTCTGATTGGTCGGTTCCATCTGTGACTCAGCTCCTTCATCACAGTCTTCATCACACGAGGAGCGGCATCGGGACGCGCCTCTGTGGAACGGACCAACACCGCCTCATGCTTCTCAACATCCCAGACTGGAATTACTGCTCTTTTTTTCCCCCTGCTGCTTATGGGAATATTATTTTTATTTTAATTATCTTGGATGTAGTGCAGTGGATGAAGAGGAGGGCACAGTGGCGTCTGGTTAAAATGAGTTTATTTCTTGTCATTTAAAAACACTGTCATCATCTTTTGTCTATGTTGACGTATAGCTCCTATGGTATAATAGCTTAATGCCTTAGTTAAATTAACCTTTATTCTAATGTTAATTATTATAAGCTGGTTTGTTGTGGGTGTGGCTCTGGAGAAATAATTCAACTTTGACTTTTTAGAGATTCATATTATAAATTTTTCTGTGGGCAAAATGAAATATTGCTATTGTTATCTAGTGGGATATTTTCAATGCAAAATGTACTACTACTTTTGACATAAATATTTATTATTGTCACTGCTGATACCAATATATTCAGCAGCTTTGCAAGAAAAATAAGCAGTTTTATTTAAATTATTTTACAGAAATTTTTATTATAATAATTCAAATTTTATATTTTATATGTAGCTTATACAAGATTCGAAATATGTAATTTTTTTGTAGGCGAGATGAAATATTGCTTATGTTATAGTGGGATATTTTCAATGCAATTTTTTTTAAATTAACATTCATTATTGTCATTGCTGATACCAATATATTCAGCAGATTTTTCCTACAAGCAAAAAAGCCATTTAATTTAAAAAAAGGTATTTCTTTTGTACATTTTAAAGTTATTATTACACAATTATATTTGATAAAATATCTTTTTTTTAACTGCAAAATTATCATGTAGGCTACTTTGGCTATCGTCTTGGCATTTTCTTGCATGGGCAATTGCACAAATATTGCTTGTAAAACATGATACAGTCTAATTTTTGCTCAAAATATACTGTTAGTGCAAACCTATGCAGAGAGAGGCACAGTTATTCATTTTGATGTCACTTTTCAAGCATTGCAGTCATTTATTTAATCTAATGTAAAGAAATAGACTCATTTAAACCAGGAAGTAGCCTATAGTCCAAAACAAGGAAGCTGTCTAAGGCTGTAGGGAGCAGGATAGAGACTGAGGGGGCGTGGCCTGTCGGAGGAGAGGAACCAGAGAGAGAGAGAGTGTGCGCTGTTCGGCATCGGACGCAGCCCACTCCCTGAGATGCTGGTGTGGCTCAGAGAAAACGAGATGTCGGTCCAGGAGCTGCTGCAGAGGGTCCAGTGTGTCATCACTCATGTCGGTGAGTCACGCAGAGGGTTATTTCTGGATTATTATGAAGCGAGCGAGAGATGATGAGGATGTTGGAGAAGCTGTGTTTCTTAAGATGGAGGTGTTTGGGATGAGGAAAGATGCTGAAGGTGGCTATCGATGTGGATAAGACTGTCCCATTGAGATGTAACTGGATTAAACATAGGGAGAACTAAACACTGAATTTAACGTTTGTTTAGTTTTTTTTATTATTATTAATAATGTGTTGTACATCCTCATTGTTGTAAATCATAATTTTACCATTTAGCCTACAAAATATGTCCACATGAATAACTTATAGTCATAGCAAAATATTATAGGAAGAGGTCACTTGCAAAAATATAAACTTTGTATTGAGATTGGCAAGAATATAGTATAAGTAGTGATTTATTTATAGATTTGAATAAAAAAATAGTAGTAATTTTATTAACTCGATGGACTTAATATACAGTTTTGTCTAAAAGAGACCCAATGATGCAATAACACAATGAAGAATGATAGGTGTGTTGTAGATAGTGTTATTAAATTATGGCTAAATTTCCCATTATGGATTTCATCTGATAGTATTTTTAAACTGTGGTTGTATCTGTATTTGCAAGTGGTAATTAATAGCCGAATACAATATATCATGAAGAAAAGAGTGGAGAACAGTAATTGATATGGCTTCGTAGTGTAAGTGTATTGAGAGTTTTGTGATTGTTGGTGTTTTAACAGCGCTTTAACAGCAATGACAAATGAATGTGAGTAGAGCTGGGTGTGTTCTCCGAGGCTGTGCAGGAGGCGGGGAACCTCCCACAGTGGCTGCAGGAGGACGCTCGCTGCACATGGAGGAAGTATAGGTGATGCAGTATGTTGAATGAACACAAGCATAAAATGATATTGTTGAGGTTAAGAGGAAAAAGAATGCATAAGATGTCTCAAGGTAAGGTTTGGATTTGAGTGATGCAGCTTGTTCGGTGGTTCAGCTTTTTATTTATTTCTATTCATCAACAGTCTATGTATATTGTGATTGATAATTCCCATCACAATAGTGCAAAGGGATGAAGTCATTTAAAAGATATAGATCTTGGACCTGAGAATGTTTTTTTTTTTTTTTTTTTGGTTTTGGACAAACAATGAGGACTTCAAAACCTTTTTATTACCTTTTGTTTGAAATATTTTGAACTATTTCATAGCTCTTGTGTCTTCATTGTAGTCCCCAGAGTGAGTTATAAAAAGGTGGAGGTGAACACTGATAGAGATTCAAATAAAACTTTAAAGGGTCTATATTATGCAAAATCGACTTTTCTGAGCTTTCCGCCATGCTATAATGTTATTCCCTCATCAAAAACATACCTGGAGTTGTGTTTTTGCTTCATTCACACATGTTTAAGTATTCCTGTATTCTCTGGCATGGCCGTTCTGAGGCCTCAAAACACCCCACGAACCTCTGCCCACTCCAGGAAGCACTGACCAATCAACAAGCCCTCTACATCCAGTCTGCTCTCATTCATTTATCCAAAAAACGGCGCACAGCTCTGTTTCCACCGATTACTCACAGACATTTTTCATTTTGTACTAAAATGGCATCACACTAAAAGTTTAAAGAGTGAACACTCCGCACTCTGCTGATGTCTTTACGTTTCTTTATGGCACCAGTAGATTACTTATCAAAAATGTTCTCTTTTAGTCAGATAATGTTTTTAAAGGTTGTAAAACGTGCAATGCTGTTCTATGACCAAGATTAAATATATGAATAAAAGCATAACATAGCCCCTATAAAGATTTCTTGTTGTTGTCCTACAGCTCATTTCATTTGCTGACTTTTTGGTCCTGAAGTAATGAGAATGCGCACCATTCATATTTTTTCTTTATTTAGTCATGTCTTAGCCTTCATAACAACTCAAAATATTACAGTTTTTTGTGTTATTGAAACTGGATTTTTCAGTATGGCTGGTTTTCACTTCACTGCCATAATCTCAGTTTCCTTAAATTATTGAAGTGAAGACGAAGGAACAAGATGCCGCAATACTACGAAATATGCTCAAGTGTTAGTAGGTAGCGCCTAACATTACTGTACACTGTGTCATTCATATTATTGAGGCCCAAAAAGGTGACGACAGCTTCCGTGTCCCCCTCCATCTTTCCCTCCGTCCTCTTCCTGTCTTCTTCCTCCTTCCTGGTGGCGTGAGGAGGAAGTAGGTTAATGTGCCACGCTGGAGAGCAGTGCACCAGTCTCTCTCTCTCTTTTGCTCTTCGTACTGCATCGCACAGAAACACGGGCCTCGCAGGGGGGGTGTGGGGCGTCACCATGGAAACTGAGCTCATCTTTAACCAATCAGGACGCTCCTAATTGATTTATCGTAGAGGCAGGAAGGGTGTCTGCAGCATCAGCGACTCTCTGGAGGTGAACTGGAGGAGGGTGATACAGATTTTTACTGTACTGGGTCTCTTTTTTGACATGATTGGTCCAGGTAATCCCCGAGAAGGCCTTCATCCTGGAGGTGTGTACATAAATGTGCAGATAAAGGCATTAACTAAGATGCCATACAAGCTCTATACACGTGAACAGTGTGAGATTTTAAAGAAAACTATTATTATGTAGGTTGGTTGCCTTTTATCAGAATGATGACGATAGTAAATCTCTGTATTTTGTGTTGCATTATGTCACGTCAGGAGCTCAAACAGCAGCTATAGTGGCACCCCGCTTTGAATGATTAAGAAATGGCGCAGCTGTAATCAATACAGTTGTGTTGTGGCTCAAAGTGGATTGCCTTTAAAGTACATACAGGCTAAAAGGACGGCTACTGACAAGGGTGAAGTGGGTATAGTGTTCTAATAGCCCTAGAAAGAGGAGGTTAGCATTTAACTTGTCTCGTCTCTTTGCTAGTTTTGCCTAATTTTCCCCCATAGAGCTCCCCCTATATTTTGTATTAAAGCACTAATAGTCTGACCCCTCACTAGGCTTTACTTTTGTTTTCCCCTCCTCGTATCTGTACAGCTGCCATTTGGCCACTCTGCCATGAAGAAAATCAAGAAATAAAGCCATCTCCAGCTTGTTGTTTGACTAACTGTGATTTGCCGCTTTCTTGCAAGACCTGAGACTTCTGTGACACCGGTTCGGCGTTGCTCAGACTTCCAAGTGTGTTTTTTGGCCCAGAGACAGCAGGGGGAGATGCAGGGCACTTCATTCACCCCACTACAACTCATTTAACCATCACACAGACTCTGAAACTGTTTATTTAAGGTAAAAAGTGAGTTCTGCTTTAACAAACAGTTTGACACCTCCTATACAGTATACAGACAACATTTCCATTATTTTTCTCAGTTGGAAACTCAATAGTGGACAAAAAATAGTGCGCTCAAAATTTCCCACAATGCATTTTGAAAAGTAGTGGACATTAATGGTCACTAGGCGATCAATAGAGACCAGAATGCTTTACGCGTTTCAGAGGAGAACAGCAGGACTTGTGTACAGGAAATGTACACAACACGTCTGAATGAAACCAGTTAGAAATACTGTTTTTACTTCTGTCAGGATGTGATTATGAATAAATATCTCCTAAATAAGCCGTTACCTCAGCTTGTGCAGGTGATAGCTTCCCTTCTTAAGGCAAAGAGCTGCAAAAATCCAGTCAGTTTTATTCATTAAAGTGATAATCCATGTTAAATATCACACATATGATTATTATTTTTCTATGAATAACTAAAATATTGCTAAAGTCTGGTTAGGCTTTATCACAGAAGCCCATAATCAGCAGAGCTTTCTTTACACAGATGCCAGAGTCACATGACCAACAGCGAGTTAAAAAGAGTGTATCTGAATCTGAATTGAACTATACTAGCGTGCTATAAAGTGCTGGACTATATAGGGACTGAGGGGTTAGGGGCTAGGGATGACGTTTGGACACAGCCATTGTCTTCTTTTTCAATAATATTCAAATGTTTCTTTTTAGACAGACAAATAAGTAAATGAGAGTTGCCTTTATTTGACATGTTTCGACTGCACCTGACTGCTGTGACGTGTCTTTATCAGCTCTCTTTATCAGGGGTCAACACTCTGACGGAGCAGACAGGTCTATCGCCCCGGCCACGCCTCCTGCTGGTCAATGGTCTCTGGAGAAGAGTGTCCCAAGAGTGTGAAAGGAAAAACATGCCTTCATCCTGATTGATGTTAGTTGTGTCAAATACAGTTGTCATTCGAAACAGTAAAGGAAACAGCTCTCTCTTTGTCTGTCTAAAAGTACATTTTTAGAGTATCTCCCTGGTTAATGTACATTTCTATTTTATTCACTGAGGCCTTGTCAATAAAAAGCTTCTCCAAATGCATTTAATCCAATTACAGTTCATTTACACTGCAGTTTAAAAGATATTGAAGACATTGAAGATACAGTAACATTTACATGACTTCTCTATGGCGTATGTAAAATTTTCCCCCAAATTTGTTATGGTCTGTAGTCAGATAAGCTCCCACCAAAGAGCTTGACAATGGCTACAGTAGCTGACTCTGTATTTATGCTGCATTATAAACATAATGCAGCACTGTGCAGTAGTTCTCCAGCAGGGAGCTCACTTGTTCACGAGAACCAGCTGCTTTTGGGATCACAGCTTCAGCACTGCGTTCACTGTCCCGCTGACTTTCTTTATATTTACTGTTCCTCAATCCGATGCATAGTTTCTGCATTACTCAAAAATCAAAGCAGTCCACCATTTTGAGTCCCTCCTCTGCTGGTCACGGCCCCTGTCAGTGTTTGAATTGACGATTATTGAAGATCCTTGAATAATGAGCTCTGATTGATCTGGATCGACCTCGGCGCTCTGTGTTCAACTCAGAATAGATCACAGTCGGTGGCTTTTGGGGCAAACACCCGGAAACACTTTAAGGAACAGACTGCAGCTGCTCCGACAAAGTGCAAAGTACTTGGACAGTATTATGTGTTATGTAGAGGTTACCCTGATAATAAACTAAGTGTGAATGCTTGGCTCAGTTTGAATTGACCTTGCATGTAAGTGGCATTGTAGTTATTAATTTTGGTCAAACTATATGCATGAGCATCACTGTAATGCTGTGAAAACTCAAAAACTCAAGGCAACAGTATCCCTCAAGATTTTGGAGTTTTGGAGCCAACTCAAAATCTCAAGTTTTTAACAACTAACCCTTATTTTGATGTTCATTAATCTAAAAACTAAGTGCACTATCATTATTTTTTAACTCATCTTACAGCCAACTTACTATCCATTGTTCAGAAAAAGTGTTATTCTTTTGTTAAATTTAGTATATTTGGTTTTTATTTTTATCAATACAATAATAATCCTTTTTTTCTGAACAATGGATATTAAGTAAGCTGTAAGAATGAGTAAAAAAAGTGATAGAAAGTACAACTTAAAATTTAATTTGAACGTCAAATTAGGTCAACCAAAAAATATTTTTGTTAAAAACTTGAGATTTTGAGTTGGCCCCAAAACTTCAAAAATCTTGAGGGATCCTGCTGCATTGAGTTTTTGATTTTTCGCAACATTTTTTTTATTTTTACAGTGCAGCTGTGTATAAGCTTTTACACTATATGCAATTAAAATGTATTTGTCATAGTGCCTAAAAATATTTCCACCATTTGTACCAACAAGATTTCTCCCAAAAGTTAATATCTGTAACATATAGTCCATACAGTCACCATACTGTGTTATATTAATAATCTAATGGAGCCTAAACTACGCGCTCTTAAATAGTTATAATGACAGGAACCAGAGCGAGGGGAGTGACCAAACTGACCTGAACCTGACTTGAATCCAGGTCGCTCAGGTGGTAGACATTTTTCCAGGAGCTACTGAAATATTACAGTATACTGGTTTTATTCAGCTGTCTGTCCTATAGAGGTTATTTAAATCAATTTCACACAATATTACAAGTTAAAATCCTTAATATCAGTACTGGAGTGATGTGATCCTGAGTCATCCTCTTCTGTTACACCAGACCTTGGCACTGCAGCCACACACATATAACAGCTAAAATGATTCATATTTGATCCCATAGACTCAGGGACCTACTGTTTTGTTTTTATTTCTGGCTAATAGCGACTCATGGACCGACCTCCTCTGCAGTCTGACCTTTGTTCACTGGAAACTCAAAGGTCAGGCGTTAGGGTCGCCCCAGCTTTGATACAGAGAGGCCAAAATCTGAACAATAAAATGCGTCTGCGTGTTATCTGTCTGACACTAATCACCCGGACGCTGAGGGGGGAAGGAGGAGGCCATTTTGAAAGCGCTCGGTCTGATGTGTTATTATTATTTTTATTATAAGATTATTTTCCTCAGTAGAACCAATTCAATTTTAAGATGTAAAGCTGATAGGACGCCTAACTTTCAAAACTGTCATCATTACTATGGCTAACCCTCAGCTTTCTTAGATTATTCAGCCTGTATCTTTTATGTTAAAAAGACTCAGGCGTGTAATTATTCTGAGGACCATAATATAAACATGAATAGTGTCTGTAATTCCACATAGCTCAGTAGGTAGAGCCATTCGCCCACTAACACGGAGGGTTGGCGGATTGATCGATTTGCATACTTCTGTTGTGTCCTTGGGCAAGACGCTTCACCCACCTTGCCTGTGACTGTGTGATTGGTGGTGGTCAGAGAGGCCGTAGGTACAGATTGGCAGCCATGTTTTCGTGAGTCTGCCCCAGGGCAGCTGTGGCTACAGAAGTAGCTCACCATCACAGAGTGTGACTGAGGAAGTGAATGAATAATGAAGCTAACTGTTGAGTGTCTAGAAAAGCACTTTATAAGACCAATGGATTATTCTAATTATATTGATATAAAACCTGTGCAACGCATACACAGCAAGGTCCACTTTATTGATAAAACAGCGTCACTTGGACATATTTAGTATTTACATATTGACAAGTGACGGGTTTAGATGTTAAGAAACATTTGCACAGGATATTTCAGTGCAGAGAAGTTAGTCCAACTGAAAATAAAAAAATGTGGATATACAATTTAAACAAATTAGCTTTTCCAAAATAAGGTCATATAGGCAAACTGACGATTAAAAGTACTGTAGGCAGCATGCACTCGTACTGGCTTGAAAACAGTACTGCAATCTATATCAAAACAATGGTTTCCACTTTTCTGATTGGACGATTGGCAATGCAGCATTTTACAACCAAAACAAAAAATGTAAACAAAAACATCTTGGCCACTATGTAAAATATTTTTTAATTGTTATTAAATCCGCTGAGCCAGTTTTATCAATAAAACTAATATTTGATTTGAACATGTTTACATCATATCTGTGGGTAATTTTTATGAAATATAAAAAATATATACTGCTTATAGCACCTTTAAGTCTAATTGGTCTGGATATACAGTGCTTAACTATGTGACAATAGGACCCCAATTTTCTGGAAGAACTGGGTCTTTTCCACACAATATTGTTCATAGCATACTAACACTGGAGTGATGTCATCCTGAGTCATCCTCCTCTGTTACACTAGACCTTGACTCTGCAGCCACACACATATAAACAGCTAAAATGATCCATATTTCTGATCAGAGGAAGTCCCCACAGACTCTGAGACCTATACTGTCCTCTTTGTTTTGTTTTTATTTCTGGTTAATAGCGACTCATGGACCGACCTCCTCTGCAGTCTGACCTTTGTTCACTGGAAACTCAAAGGTCAGGCGTTGAGGTCGCCCCAGCTTTGATACAGAGAGGCCAAAATCTGAACAATAAAATGCATCTGCGTGTTATCTGTCTGACACTAATCACCCGGACGCTGAGGGGGGAAGGAGGAGGCCATTTTGAAAGCGCTCATCTGATGCATTATGGATGAGAACGAGCAGAGCGTTACGGTAAATTGCACAGCCTGCTGCCGCTCTGATGTCATCGGCTCTTACGGGGAACCTGCGTGAGTCATGAGCTGAGAGGGGGATTGTGGGTAATGACAGACGACATGGTGTCCAGCAAGGTGTGAGAGATCAAGGTTCTCTGGGGCTAAAGCTGTCCAAAGAGAAATTCACAGTGATTTTACAGCAGTCTTTGTGGCAGTACTTTATTACAGTGTTTCTCAATGATGGGTGAGGACCTAAAAGTGGGTCACGGACAGGTTGAATTTGGTTTCAGTGTTCAGGTCATTTGAAGTGAAGTAATTAAGTGAAATATTCAGTTTTAGAAGTCAGTTTTTGTATTTTAAATGAGAAAATGACTATAAAATTGGGTTAATCTAAAAAGTTAAAATAATAAACAGGTCTCCTTACAATGAAGTCACATTAGTTTCAGTTTTATTAAAAAATTTAACAAGAATGTGCACTCAAAATAAAAAAAAGGATAAATGTGTTTCTTCATCAGCAGGGCTCAGTTTGTCCAGAAACAGGAATAGCCCTTTTCCAAGTCAAATGATTGAATGTAACAAAATAATTTTAGTCCAAACCCTAAAACAAAACTATGTGCTGAAACATTAAGATGCTTCCTCTTTAGCAGGTGCTCAGTTTGTCCAGTTTGAGTATCTGTATCTTTGTAAGGGGGGCAGTAAACAAACACATGCATGGTCCATTGTTAGAGCTTACACTTTTGAGGCTCTGATAAAGCATTTACCCATGAACTAGGTTAGCATCTATTTAGCTTTGACTGATGTGTTCTGTTTGTCATCTGTTTTGTTGGCATTAGTCTCTTGGTGGGTCACATTTTTAAGGTTGTGGATCCAGGATTAAAAACAAAATCATTGTAAAATTAAAACTCCAGTCACAAGGGGTCAGTAAAGAGACAGATGCATGCTCCATTGTTAGATCTTACACTTCTGAGGCTCGATACAGCATTTACCCCCGAACTAGAAGGTTAGCAACTACTGTACATACATACTAGTGTAATTCATCAGTTAATATCATTGCTAATATTAGATAGTACCTACTTTTTATTAGGGCTGCATGATATGGAGAAAACATGTGATATTCGATAACTATGTTGAAAATTGTGATTACGATATTATTGCGATATTTGAAAATATAGCCTACTTTTCGAACATAGTAAGTTAAATTCACTACATTTCACAAAAATGTAAGTTCCTGTATTTACAAGTCAAAACAGCAACAAAATTTAAATTTAACAAAGACTAAATCAGGAATAAAACAAGATGGAAGACCATAGCGTTTTTGCAATATATTTAGATTCTTGCGATACGGATATTGTGTTTGCTGATATTGCGATAACGATAATTTTGCGATATATTGTGCAGCCCTACTTTTTATACTTTCTTTTTTAATGAAAACTTTATTATTTTCAAATGCTTTTAACTCTTACATGTATTGTTTTATAAATGTTGCCACTTCCCTCTCACACTGTTTTTATTTTTTCTGATTTTAATGTTTCCCTTTTATTGTTTCTTTATTATTTTGTATTTATAATTGTATTGTGATATACATACATTCTTTTCTGCTCATTTGAGTTTATTGAGATGAGTTGATTGATGTATGAAATGTGCTTTATAAATAAAACTACCGCACAGGTTACAGAAACTCAAGAATTATGTTTACAGCTCAAAACTAACACTGCAGCAGAGACGTGGAGCCTGTCTTCACACCAGCTCGTTTCAGCATCTTTAATTAATCTTATTATTATACAGCGTGTCGACGCAGCAGAGAGCAGGTGTAAATGTATGAGGTATTTTTGGATCTGTGAACATAAATCTGCTCTGTCCTCTGTCTTCTGTCTGATGCTTTTTGTACATAGAAAACTAAAATGTCTGTATAAGTTGTCTATCCATTCACCGACAGTACACTGATATATTAAAGTGTACACATATGCAGTGGCGTAAGCTGGTAATGAGGGGCCCCAGTGCAGGTTCTCAGAATGGGCACTAAGGTAATGAAGCCCTAAAATGTGACAATCGGAATCTTTTGAGCGGCTCTTTACCGTGAGAGCTGAGTCATGGTGACGCAGGAGTTGTTCTCTTTTTCTTTTTTTTTTTTTTTTTTAACTCTCGTATCAAAATGAACAAGCTTTTTTGTTTGCCAAGTACGAAAAAAGACTCATAAGAAAACATAGAATACAAGCTCAAGATAAGAGTCATACAGAAAGAGACGAGGGGAGAGAGGAGAGGAGCACACTGCACATGCTCAGACGCACATTAGTCAGAAGTCTCTAGTTGTAACTAGTGTGCAGGAAAGTTTATTGTTGCCTGCTTAGTTTTTACTGATTTTTTTTTTTTTTTTTTTTTTTTTTTTTTTTTTTTTTGCATGGACATATGTAAATGTCACACATTTGCACATTTTAGACATATAAGAAATCCTAAATGGTGGTCTCACTCTATGAGACGTCTCCATTCGACAATTTAGCCCACACATTTTATTATCAATGAAAAAGACAATAATAATCTCTCACTATAGAACACATTTTATTCTGAATAAAATTATAATGTATCACTCATCCCGGTGTTTATTTTTGGAATAAACTGACCGGCTTCTCAAATATATGTGAATACAAAACTGAGCCAGTCTTTTGCACAGCTCTTTGAAATGAACAGATCTCAAAGATTCAGCTCCTGTTAAAGAGCCATAAACCCCATCTCTATGCATCTTCAGTAAGTGTATACATCTGCATATAATACATTATAAAATGTGTCATTTCTTGAAGTCGAATAATCGTTTCTTTAATATATTAATAGATGTCAGCGCTATAAAAAATTTTGATTTATTAGTTTTCATTCTTAAACTTTGTAAGCATTAAGCAAATATTGTAAAGAAAATGTGTTTATATGTGTGTTTATGGCCCAGACTTTACATAACCCACTAATATTAACTATAGTTAAGGACTCTCATTGGGGCCCCCTCATGTCCTGGGCCCCAGTTGCTGGTATTACGCCCCTGCACATATGGCCAATAATATCTATAATGTGGCTAATTAAACTATATCTTTATGTTTGTTGGCTCCATCTGTAATTAGTTCAGCATTCACCTTTCCATTCCCAGCTATGGCCTATGCAATAATCAACATAATTACTTGCCTTACAAAGACGTTTAATGAAATTACCTTTGTGCAGTCCCGATAAAAATACAGTTAGCATCAGGTGCAGTGTAAGCTAATTCCTCTGTCCCATGTGGTGCACTGTTCTCAGATCAGCGGATAGAAAAAAGAAAAACACTGGAAGAAATCAATGAATGGGACGCAGAGTGCCTGAGTCATCTGGTTGTAATGTGGTTAAGAGGATTAGCAGGGCAGAGCTCTACTCCATAGAGTTATACACAAACATGATCTGGAGAAGTTTTTATATATTTTTTTTTCTGGGCCAGTGCTGTGAGCCAGTGGGAAACCAGAGTAGGATAGAGCGTTAGCATGTAGCTAATAGCTCCAACATGGCCACATCAAAGACTGACATACTTTACACAGATGTGCTCAAGATGTTGCAAATGAAATATATACAGCTGATGGTATAACGGAGAAGAGAGAGAAGCGCTGGTTTAGATTTAGCAGTGTTGCAGGCTTTGGTGTTAGGATGACTCTGCCAGGACACTTCCAGATCATGTTTAAAGGCCAAGGCTTTTTGACGTCATTTTAGACATCTTTGCATTAGTAGTTCACGTGTTATAATTTAAAATAATGTAAATGTATGGAAAACCTCTTCTGTTGGACAGCTGTGACTTGGATTAAGTGTTTGTAGCCCCCTGCTGGTAACAGTGGGAAATGGACAAAGCATAAAATGGCTATTTAGCACAGCTATTAGCCACATGACACTGACAGACAAATAAATAGATAAATGAACTAACAGCTTCATGGGGACGGCAATTTAAGCGCTAAAATTATCAGAATGCGTCCAGGGACAGTGTATAGGATTTAGAAACGTGCAGGAGCACTTCCTGGTTTCACGTTTCTATGTAGAGCAGTGAGACCGAGCGTTTTCAGATTGTTAGAAGAGGACAGGCTAAAGATTACTCAAAACCTGCGTGAATGAAACTAAATACTAATCCAGGTATGTTTTTGAGGAGGAAACTTTATAACATGGTTTAGCATGAATAGAGGAACTTTAAGTGTGAAGACTGAGTAGGTAAAAAATGTACAGATGTGCTGCCAGTAGTGAAAATACAGATGTGATTCTTGTTCTTGTAGCAGTGTGAGAAGCTGAAGGTAAAGCCTTAGGTCATCTTTTTGGTTTATTCCCAGCACCAGTTTCCTATATTTTTGGATTTGCTATTGAAAGACACAAGTGACAAGTGATGTTCAGTTCAGGTTAAAAGCAGGAGCAGCATGACAGCAAATTGGTTTGCACTGTCATCGATCAAAAAGATCAAGGGTTTGCTTCTGGACCAGGCCTTTCTGTGTGGAGTTTACATGTAAGTGATTCATTCATCAAGTGAGTCATTATGTAAGTGACAAAACATCAGAAGTAACAGATCGTCCCGAGGTCCTGTTCACAGTAAAGGTGAACAATAGGAAGCTCAGAGAATAGCTCTCCAGCCTCAGACAGATGACAGATGGTTTCCTTCCGCTCAAGTTACATCACACTCACGGAAAGTGTTCACTTTAAAGACAGCTTCGGAGAAGCAAACAGGAGCTACTCCCAAAAGGACACACCTAAACAAGAACTGTTATTTATTAACTCTGAGTGCTGGTTCTGATGGCAACTTGTGGATGGTTTGGAAAGTTTTTCTAAAGTTACAATTGCAGCATGATCAAAAGTCACTACTTCATTTGAATGTGGCAATAATTAAACATGTCCTCCAGCCCCCTTACAACCTTCTTCTCAAGTTTTATAAGTGCATGATGGATCAGGCTGACATGTGCACTGCCAAGGCGTCCAGTACCAAGTCTGATATACAAAAAGTGAAGGTTTATGGCAACAAATGTGGCAATGTTAGCTATTGAGTTTACAATTCAGACATGACAATAACCAAGGAGGTAAAGAACTTCAGATATTATTGTGGAATTTATAAGAAGATGAAGACGAACCACCAAAAAAGTGCAATAGCAATGTTTACTGTATGTGTCACTTACATGGATCATGACTTCACTTGCTGCTATAGGCCTCAAATGTGAATATGATGCAAATACACAATGCCATATTCTCACGGGAATAGATAAACTGTGGCTCTGATTGTGACTGTATTTACTTGTTTTGTTTGGATCAGTTAGGGCTAAATGTGTGCCATGAGTTGTGAGCTGCTGTTTCGCACTTGCAAAAGCATATTGGTGTGTGCTGGGGGTAAAGGCTCATTAAATACGCATTCAGATACATACCGAGTATTCTGTCCGTCTTCTGCGTCTATTCTGTCCATACGTTGGTCTGTTTCCCCAGAGCTTGCAGATGCCGACAAATAGAGCAGTACAGGCATTGACCATTAGGGGCGCAGGTGAAAACAGCAGAAGAAATGGCTACACTTTTTAAGGAGTGACTAGAGCAAGTTAGTCACAGTTTATTGAAATGCCTCTGCAACTTTTGACTAATTTTCTTGGCTCTTTTTCAATAAATGTGGTTTGTTGTTATTGCTCTTTTCCTTCTGCCTTGGTAAAACCGTTGACTGTCGCCCCCAACTGGTTATTTAATATAACACAGACATTGACGTAGAAGATGGTTAGAAGTATAAATGCTTTGACGATAACAGTGGTTCAAAGTTCAAAGGTTCAAAGGTTAATTGGCCATTTGTAGAGCACATGAAAGTTGTACACATACGCACACAGGAATCGCATTGCATACAACCAGTGTCAATAATAAAACAAGACTAAAACATCAATAAATGTAGAATATAAAAGAGCCTTCAGTTTGGAGAAGGTGGCGCTTGTAGTTCACTGCTGGGTCAAACCATAAAATAAAGGAAGGTGTGCTATTTTTTCGCATGACTGGAATTCACAGCTAAACCCCAGAGATATTGTTTACTTCCATTACAAGATGTTGCTAACAGCTCTAGCAGATGCCCCTCGG
Source organism: Bostrychus sinensis (assembly GCA_020698575.1). NCBI lineage: Eukaryota > Metazoa > Chordata > Actinopteri > Gobiiformes > Eleotridae > Bostrychus > Bostrychus sinensis. The sequence continues at coordinate 29,934,105 of CM036246.1, forward strand.
CTCTGCTCAGAGGTGGAACATTCCTCTCTCCTCTGCAGTAAATCTGGCTCTGATACTGTTGTGATGGCCGCCGCTGTGTTTGGAATAAACCGGGCTTTGCTGTCATGACGTCAGAGGTCCCATTCTCCTCTCTTCCTCTTCCTGTCCTTGCTCCACTGACGGGGAATGGTGTTTGGGAGGGTAGAGGGGTGTAAAAGGGACCATATCCTTTGGAAGGAGTTTGTCTTTCTGCTGTCCCCTGGCCTGGGTCCAGCTGAGCAGTAACAACAGAACAATAGACACAGTTCGAACAGTGTGGCTTTCTTTGGGTCAGCTCCACTGTCTGGCCTCTTTTCTGTTATTATGATCAAGGACTAAGACGATCAGTTGAGTCTGGGTCAAGGGTGGCGGCTCTAAAAGACTCAACAGCAGCAGCAAGTATGAAAACAATCAAGTATTTTTGTTTAAGTTGCAGTAAATAAACAACAGTACAAGGGGAGTCTATGAAGCTGTGCATGCCTTGCCATAAAACTTGGATGGCAGCTGAGTGGTTCGTAAGGAAATCTTGGGTTTGATTTGATTCCTATAGACCAGTGGTTCCCAAAGTGGGGTCCGGCAAGGGTACAGCAGGGGGGGCCCCAGAGGCTGTCTATATTTCAATTCAATTTCAATTCATTATTTTATTGCAGACACACAGTTTTGGTCCATAACAACAAATAAAACATACAAAAATATAAAAAGACAATTAGTCAATGAAAATATTAAATACCTAAAAACATTAAGCACATAAAAAAATCTAAATTGAAATTTGTTTTAAATTTTACTTTATAAGTAATTTTAATGGTCTAATTCCAACAGTCAGTGTTTTTTGTAAAAAAAAAAAAAATTAATAAAAATATATGGAGAAAAACATGGCCGTCTTTTGAATAGAGGGACATAATGTAGTTGGTGGTCTGCGAGGGATTTTTGGAAATTTAAGGGGGCACGACCATAGAGCAATAAACAAACGATCTCTTAGAGTGGAGACTGCTGCCACTGTTTGTGTTGCAAGTACAACACATTTTCACTTTTATTGTATAGCACTTTATTAGATAATTATGGTTCACTGTTGATAAGTTATATTTTTATTGGTCTTGTTAATGTACATTTCTCATTGTTTTTATATTCTTTGTTAATTGTTTGACCTGGAAGCCATTGGTCACATGACCCCTGCCCAAAGCCAGCGCCTTCCTTTGTGTGGCGTGTGCTGTGGAGTGACGTTAGGCCGAGCTGCCGTGGTTTGTTAGCGAGTGGTAGGCCATGAGTTTAGTTTTTTTGCATCCTGTCAAACTTCCAAAATCCAAAAATCGTCTCTATCTACATTACATCTACTGGGGATTTAAATAAATGTTGCTTAAAGGACCTTCAAGCTTTTATGGTCATATCAAGAGTGCAAATACAAATACCGTCCAAAGACATGCATGTGTTAGGTGAATTGGTGACTCTAAATTGCCTTTATAGTGAATTAATGTGAGAGTGAATGGTTGTCGGTCAGTGTGTGTCTGGGTGTACCCCACCTAAGGCCCAAAGTAGTCAATAGTTTCACTGTACATGGGAATTTAAATGCACTGAGACTAGTATTTCTACTTGACCTTGCTTCTCTTGTGAGTATGAAAATAAAAGGAGGTCTTTAAGCTGTGAATGATCGCCGTAATAGCAAATATGTACTGTAATATCAGGCTGCAACCAATCCTTTTTATGCTAAATACTGTATCTTGCAAAGAAACAAAATGTGTCTTTCTACATCCCTTGCATAAAGCATCGTAAAATTGGTTTTGTTTGTGGTTCATTATAAACGTCTCCATCCAAGCTCAGAGGTTTAGATCTGTACCAACGCTATCATAGACAGACATCAATAATAAAGGATTATTTTGGTGCTTTGGTGGCCCTTTAGCAAAGCACTTTCAGCAGTAAACACAGGGAATCCCCGAATGGTGAACCTCATTAGCGAAGGCGACAGCTGTTCCTTTAGCTGCGGGTCTATGATCATTAATTATTCAAACAGACAGCGCGGATCTGAGAGGCTAAGTGTTTGGCTCCTCGCTCACTCAGGCCATGTTGTTGCTGCTGTAAAAGGGAGACTCTCTCAGTGACGAAGCCAGTATCCAGTGACTTAACGCATGATGCAATGGGGACTACTCCCTGCAGCTGACAACACTATAGATCAGATCTAGAGTTACAGCGAGTATCAGGATTCACACGCATCTTGGAAACCTGGATAATGGGATAGTAAATAATGAAACAAACATACTGTCTTGGAAAGTATGTTTTAGCCCCTTATGTTGTAAACTGCTGTTCTGATATTGGGATATATAAATGGTAGGGGAGCATAAATGGGGCAGAAAGTTGACTTTACACCAGCAAATTCACAGGACAGTGAAGAAAAGTCCCACTTAACTTAATGCTGGATTTCTATCTGCTTTTATTGGGCAAATGTGATATCGTATAGCATCTGTTGTGTGGGATGGAAGTTCTTCATGGCTTCTGTGACCTTTGACCTCCTTCTGGCAGTGAGTGTTATGATTGTATAAGATGAATATAACATACAGAGTAAGTCATGGGTTTATAAAAAGCTATGGTTTGCAGTTATTTCCCGTCTTTACATCACACACTTTACATTATGTAACAGTGAGGGCCCATAAACTCCACCTTCATTTTTTCCCTTATATTTTGGATTACATTAACTGGACGTATACAGTAGATCAGAGGTCTTTTCACACGAAGTACCTCTGCCAAAAATATTCAGATCTCCAAGTACAATTATTGGACAGAAATAAGCCTAAGGACAAGGACGAATCCTGGGCTAAACAAGGATGAAACAAGAACTAACCAAAAAAATTAAACAGGCTCTAAATTAGACTAAATCAGGTCTAAAACTGCAAGTAGACGCTCAAGGACCACAGTTTGAGAACCACTGCAGTAGATGATAAATGCATAGATGTTTCTGCAGTCTCGGGAATAGAGCTACACAGATGAAACGCTCATTTCAATGCCTGTCTGATCATTTTCCTGTTTACCTCAGAGTTGAATCTCATCCAGACCTTTATCTGTACCATTGTTTTGTGTGTGTGTGTTTTTTTTTTTGACCCCACATTATATTGAATATGTAATATCTCAGTCATCAAGCCACGGCTACGTGAGAAGAGACCACAAAGTCAGAGAAACTGAAAGTAATGGAAGTTGCATGTTGTGTCGATGGACCTACTCCAACAACAAAGAACATGAACGAGCCAAAAACCTTTTCATAAACACATTCACTGGCCATTTTAATAGGTACACCCGTTAAATTGCTTGTTACAGTGCCAAGTCTGGAGTGTTTTAGAAACTGCTGATCTGCTGGGATATTCTCACAACCATCATTTGGGTTTAGGGTTTACAGAGAACAGTCCAAAAAGAAAAAAAAGATCCAGCGAGTGGCAGATCTGTGGTGAAAATGCCTTGTAAATACCAAAAATCAGAGGAGAATGGTCAGACTGGTTTGCAATAAAGGCAAAAATAACTCAAATTATCACTTGTTACAACCAAGATCTGCAGTGGACCATCTCTGAACTCTCAACAATCTTGAAGCTGATGGGCTACAACAGCTATAGCCCACTATATTAGGTACAAGGTCAACCCCCTAAAGTGTCCTGTGAGCGTATATTGATTGTTATTGATACTTCACCGGACTCCTCTGTGTGTTGTGTTCAGATAGTGTGTGAGGATAAATATAGTTCTTTACAAGAGTCTCTAAATAGTGTGGAGTAAGAGGATTTAGAGGAGACAGTGAGGAAACTCAGCAGGACTCTGTCTGCTCCTCTGCCTGTTATCATTACGCCTCATGCACGTGAGCTGTGGGTGGAATATAGAGTCACTGTCTACAATATCTTTCACATGGGAGTTAGTTTCTTTATTGTTTCTATTGTGAAGCATAAAAGCGGCTCACTGATGCCTTGGCATTGATGTGGCCAGATTGGTAACACTTTGGTCTCACAGTTAGTTACAGTAATTGCAAGCTCTCAGTGTGACTCTGCATATTATTATTCTGCTGTGGTTTCTTTGTGGCCTACTCCCACCATCCACAGTGAATTGGTGCATAGCGTTGTTGTGTTTCTGGACAAGACATTTCACCCACATTGCCTACTCTAATCTCTGTATGTGGCTGGTTGCGACAGGAAGCGCATCTGGTTTAAAAACCTGACAAATAACTGTGCAACTGGTTCGCTGTGTCAACCCCTAATGAAAGCCGAAAGATACAGGCTTCTAATTATTTACTGCGTCTAATCTAAGATGAAATAGTCGGTGTGGCCAGGAAGTTTAACGGGTTGCCCACTAACTTTAATGGAAGGTTGCTGGTTCACTTCCCGCTCAACCCAGTGCATACATCGTTGTTTCCTTGGGTAAAACACTTCATTCACATTGCCTAGTCTAGTCGCATTATGTGGCTGGTTGCCAGGGCAAGGGCATCCAGTGTAAAAACCTGAGGTGAAACTACAGTATAAGGGAGCAGCCAAAAAATTAAAACCAAAAAATAAAATGAAATTGTGTAAACACTCTGGGCAGTATAGTTCCTCTCTGAAATCTAAACAGACCTTTACTAAAAGTTTTATGTGGATTTCTTATAAACAGACCAATATTTTTGTATTGTACCTTGATGTTTTGGTTGCTTATTTTTCTTATTTGTCTTCCTCAGAAGGGTCATGTGATGTTACTGTGGTGTGTCCTGTCAGCTGATTTAAACTTAAATTTTGATGCGGTCTTTCCAAACCAAAACCTGTTTACAATACAAAAATATTGCTGTGTCTATAAGAAATTCATGTATTAATATTAATAGAAGAACCAAGGAACCTTTTCGGAATTAAATGATTTCACACCAAAAGCTAATCCTTTGTTTCCTGACCCATTACTGATAATCTTTGAATTGTTCATCAAAATCCAACCTTAAGTTTCGTGATGTTTGTGTACGAACAAAGAAACCAAACCCAAAAAAAATACCCCTTTTTGGCAAATATACCCCTTACAGTAGTATTTTGTGGAAGTCTGCGGAGATTCCTGACCGACCTGAGTCACATGCCCCTCTCTTTTCTCGGGATGGTGTTGTGTTTGGGAGGTGGAGTCTGGAGGAGGCACGGGTCTGAGGAGGGAAGGATGCAGAGGAAGTCCACAGCCTGAGGACTGGATCTCTGTGATCTGTGGCACACTCAGTCGGGACAGAGTTCACAGCGAGCGGGCGGCCACTTCTCTCCACACTGTGAGGACTGGACTGTACCGGGACAGTACTGTAGGGGTAATGGTGCGGGGGGACCAGAGTTTAGCCCACCTTTGAGTGAGTGGACAGCTTGGGCACAGACGAGCATCATGGGATCTGTCATATGTAAGTGATTTCTAACTTATATATCCTTCTATGGGGATTTAATGTTTAGTTTTTTTTTTTTTTAATTTGTGGATTTTGTGCTATTTAGTTTAAAGCGTTTGTAACTTTTCAACCAAGATGCAGTGTAGGGCAGTGGAGCAGCATGTAAATAGGAGGCGATGAGAGTTTGCGTATAGCACAGTGACTGGAGTGTTGTGTGTGCATCAGAATACATTTGTAAACATTTCATTTATTTGGCATTTTCTTGATTCACAGATGAACAAGTCACTTTTGGTTTGAGGCAAAGGTGACAGCGGTTAGTCCTGCTTTAGACCTGGTTTTGTCTTGTTTATTTATTAACATCTGGGTTGATTTTTGTTTGTTAATGGTGTTTTCAAAGCCAAATATTTTCTGAGCTGGTGCTTGGTTTGAAGAGTTTGAGAATCACTGCTGCAGGCAACGGATGTTTGGCGCAGAGACTTGTTGACAATTGGTGGATCTGGCATTTTCACATGGGTTGCCAAAAGTCATTTAGTGGTAACTTTTCACAGACAGCATTGTTTATATTTTACAGTGGCTTCATATCAAAAGGCTTGTTGCACACTCAATAAATAGTATTTACAGTTTTAACAGTTAAAAGCCGCAGTTTTTTTTTAGTTTCATTGTATGTTGTTGGTATATTATTCAAAAAGTAAAGGTTAGATATGAATGACATTTTTAGGAAAGGTCAGGAAAGAAATTCTACGTTTTTTGCATACAAGTTTTTTTTTTTTTACCATTGTGAAATATACTGTAAACATTTTATGTTTCCATAGATAAAACATTTAGCACAACAAGAAGGTTCCTGGTTTGAGTCCAGGTATGGGCACTATATCTTTACCATTGTGAGACGGTGCCAGCTGAACTTGTTAGCTCTGAGTACTTTGTCATCAGGATAACACTGTGGTTTGGTGTTGATTTAGTGGGCCAGGTGCAGGTGTTTTTTATTTTATTTTTCAGTGTTAAATAGTACAAGACGAGTTACTAGGGACTCTTGTGTTGAGTAAAGTGCTGAGAAAAGAGCAGAGCTGTAAAGATATTGTTTTTTTTTTCAGACTTAAGATGACTGATGGAGGAATTGCAGTAAACAACTTTTTAAATAAAGCAACATTTAGACATACCCTTTATAGTCCATGTGGCTTTAGTTTAAAAAGCTGTTGCAGATGACAGAAGATGGCATGCATGGAAACTGACAGGAACATTTCAGAATAAACACATCCTTTCCACATTGCCCCAAAATATGCTTAAGAGACACTACTTCCAGCTCGCAGCTCTCTGATGGCCTGTAACTATTCAGATGTGGACAGAAAAGCAGTTTGCGTGTTGTGACATTAGAGCGTTGTAATGAGTAAAATAATGATAGAGTCTGCAGCAGTGTTGGCCCTGCTCCTGAGGCAGATGTGTCTGAAATGAGAGGCTCCAACACTAAAGAATTCAACTTTAAATGTTACTCAGCAGGGTCAGAGTGAGATCACTGGGCCTGGTCTGGGACTGTAACAGGAACATTACGTCAAACCTATCAACTCTGCTATTTAGGGTGCTAAATGAGTGAGATTGTGCCACAACAGTAACAAATCCCGAAACAAGTAAGTGCAGCATTTAGAAGCTAAAAAATGTGCGGTAGGCAGTGGTATCAAAAGTGGAGAGATGTAAAGAGAGTGGAAATTAAAGAAGTTCACCAGGAAAAGAAAAATTTGTTATTGGACGTGAACTGGACCTGAGGCAGAGAAGAAGATGATGGTGATAAAATTACCAACCACATCAGATCTGCTGTTAATAATTTGGGATTATTTTTCCTCCCTAAACGTGCAAGCATAGTTTGGAAGATATCAAACAACTTCAAATGACGACAATGATTTGTGACTTCGGGCCACGTTTATTGTTTCATTTGATATGATTTTGTAAAACTGTAAAATAAACAAATACAGAAAACATAATGAGTCTTGGCATGTCAAATATAAAGTACACTTAGTCATGTGTATGTGTATGTGTATATGTATATTCCAGTGACCATGACATTCATTAAATCTCAGTTAGCATCATTAGCAGAAATTAGCATTTGGATTGCAGCCAATCTTGCATAGAAATATAGTCGATAGCAAAACATTTTAGCACAGAACAACACAAAACAACATCAAACTCACAGGCATATGCTGCTTGTAGCCCCGTGGAAGATAATTTGCACTGCTTGTCCCAGTCCTCAGGGTCAGGGAGACCCAAAATTAGCCCTTCTATTGTTCAATTATATATAGGGGGGCCTCCTCCCTAGAAGTTTTGTCCGGGGCCCCAAGTTTATTCACATGCCATTAGTATTAGTGGATTCTTTGCCATTGTTAGATATAAGGGCATTGTGGCTTCATTTACCCCTGATCTAGAAGATACCTGTTTTAAGTCGTGGTCTGGGCACTTAATCTTTATCATTGCAAGATAGGGCCCATGCCTTATCCTGTCTACTAGAGGTTGTCTGAGTCACCTGTGAACACCTAGCTGTCGTATGCTAATGTCTGCTAATAGGCTTTTACTCTTAAGGCCCAGATTATGACGCTGCACAGAGGTGGAGCTGAGAGCCACAGACAAAGACAGCACAGATTTGTCTTCATGTCGTAGTCAGTGTCCACATGCTCAGATATTATGGACCCTCTGCGACCTCTGACCCTCCCCAGCCGCTGCCCCCTCTGCGGACGCTACACGAGGGCCTATGCCACCGTCCGGATCTCCACTTCGGAAATGGAGTCGTACTACCACCTGCTGGGGGCATGTCAGCTGACGGCCAGCCCGACAAGTACGTGGACCACAACATGATGATTGAACGCATATGTTTTTGGCTTGGTTTGTTTCACTTTGCTATTATTGTTTTGGTTTGTGAGATCTTAGCTACAGCGTTAAACCATTGTCATCTTTTTGTCATTGACTGCCCCAAGAGAGTTTTAACTGAGCTTGTTCAGGCAATGCGAGGGGTATTCCCTCTCCCAAAAGCAATCGTTAGGTGTCATTTGAACTTTGACCACTTCCATTTCGACACTTCACATTTGGTAACGGCCTGTCATCGAGCATGTGAAGTGTGTTGACTGGAGCGCTGTGTCCATGTGTCTGAGGCTATTATCTCCAGACTCTGTCATTAGACATCCTCTGATTGTCTTCTCTCAGTGGCGCCTGTTTCCTGGACACCCCTCTCCACCTCCTCCCCCTGCTCTGGTCCTTGAGGAATGGCAGACCAAAAATAACACCACCTCTGTACAATGTGTGTTGACTATGTTTCCTCCAAGTCTGCAGTATAACAGTGATTGAAAACTTCAAGATTTTATATAGTCATTTTCTCTATATGCACAGACACACAGAGGAATCAAAATACAGTTTCACCTCTCGTCTATTCACAGAAGCAGAGCAGCATTGTACAGTAATCAGAGAAATAATGGTGCAAAAAGGAACAGCAGCAAGCAAGTTATTTTGTGATGATATAACAGATTATTGAGTGTTGCTGTGTGGTGTTGCTGAGGCCATATAAGTGAACAATCTCTGGGGTAAAAGCCCTTGTGTGTACATGAGTGCATTAAAGTCCAGTGGCAGGGGGCAGAGGGGCAGACGGGCAAGTTAGTGGACAGAGTTCAGCATCCTGGTGGTGGACAAAGCCATTTATCTGTCTGGTGGAGCAGGCCGGGGGCTCCAGTACCTTCTCACCAGAGGTGGATGAAGTACTCAATGTCTTTAATTAAGCAAAGGTACAGATAAAGGGGCAACAATTGACTCAAGTAAAAGTAAAATTATCACCTTATAAGTATAAAGTACTCACTTTTAAATGTACTTGTAAGTAAAAAAGTAAAAGTATTTTGCACAGACTCAACAATGTGTTAAATGTGAAGGATTTTGCTGAAAAATGGTGCTGATTCCAGATGAAATGAACAAACTGCAGCAGTAGAAGAGACTGAATCTGTCGCTGAGGTCTTCTGTCTTTATTATTCTTATTTTTCTAAAGGAGTACTACTTTACTGAATCTTTTATATTTAAGTACTGTGTGTCTACAATGAGGGCACGACAAAAACACATGATTTTAAACCAAAACTCAAAACACTTTTTCCTTCAAACCAACTCAAAAAATGTTGTGGAAGAAAAAATACAGATACTTGCTCTAAAATATAGTGAAGTAAAAGTAAAAGTACCCCTTGTAAGATTTACTCAAGTGAGATATAGATACATGAAATTTCTAACTACTTTTACTTTGTTACATTCCACCTCTGCTTCTCCCTGGAGGCAGGAGGCTGATGTTGGAGTGTGAGGCTGGGAGGTAGGGCAGAGGGGGCGCTGGTGATCTTGCTGGCTGTTTTCAGGATGGATTGCAGAGTCCTACTGTGGACACATACAGATATCTTGACTGACTCTAAACTGAAGTACACAAACACAGAGTCCATTGTCAAACAGGCTCAGGATAGGATTTATTTGTTTGAGAAAACTGAACTCTTTTATTGTAAATGAGAGAATTCTTATCAATTATTATGGTTCTTCTTTTATCTGTTGGTTTAATAATTTGTCCTTAATAGATAAAAACAGACTGCAGACTCAGAGCATTGTTAAATTGTGCTCCAAAATTATCAATGTCAAACAGAGAGACTTGTGTTTCCTCTGGGAGAGTCAGGTGTTAAAGAAAGCTAAGTGTATCCTCCATGCTCTGTCCCCTGAATTTTCACTGTTGCCCTCCAAACATCGTTTTTATGTGACATCACTGAGAACAAATCTTTTTTTTTTTTCAATAGTTTTATTCCTTCTGCCATGAGACTGTTAAACTCTGATAGTAGTGTTTTTTTTTAATCGATTAAGTCATTATGGAGTGAATGAAATACCCCTTCCCTTCTGTGTAAAGCGCTTTGGGTGACTTGTGTCATAGCTAAAGTGCTATATAAATACCAATCCCATTTTAAATTTGGCTGTGGTTGATGTTTTGTTAGGTATTCTATTGTATTTTTTTGGATATTTATTTGAAGTCCTTATGAGTTCCAAAAATGGATTAAAACAGGGAGCTACTGGTATCCACAAAACCAATGGTGCTCATGGAAAGGGTCATAGAAGATGAAGAAAAACAAGGTCCAGGCACTCACTTGGTTGAAAAAGTATAAAAGTCCTTTATTTCATGAGGGCTGGAGACATTAAAACACACCAACGCATGTCGGCTTGCGCCTTCTTCAGGGTGTGAACACAAAGACAAGGGGAAAACACTAATTTATAGCTGTCCTCCCTGACACAAGGGGCAGTAACAAGACATTTTGAAATAGAAAAGCTATGGTTGTCCCCCTACACACAAGAAACAGTACAAAGACATTTGAAATAGAGGGAAAAATGATGACTCAATTCAATGATTTACAATTATGTCCGCATTCAAGCCTGGGTAAGTCATGGCCTTGAGAACATGAATCCAATAGGCTTCTGCCCCTTGTGTCAGGGAGGACAGCTACAGTTCAGTATAAATTAGTGTTTCCCTTTGTCTTTGTGTTCAGTGTGTTTAATGTCTCTAGCCCTCATGAAATAAAGGCCTTTTTCAACCAAGTGAGTGCCTGGATCTTGTTTTCTTCATCTTTATGAGCACTGTTGTTTGGACTGATCATACTGACATACAGTACGTGTGTACAGTATGTACAGTATGTGACATGTTCTGAGGTAAGCTGCAAATGAATTGAGGTGGAGCAGCTACCATACAGTGATACAGCTAGTGATGACACTCTCAAAGGTGAGACCCATGCTTAGACTCCTTACCTTACCTTACATTTCTGTTATATACACTACTTTACTGTTTTATACACTAACCTGATGGGGTAAAATAAGCAAAGATGACTCTCAAAATCTCAGAAAGTGTTTGTTATATTTCACAACTTGAACCATCAGGGATCTACAGTAATTCTTAATATTTCTTTTTTCAAATTAGCTTCTCAATTGTTCATGGGGTTGGCTTTCTACTCTGGCTCCTTCTCACCATTTAAAGACATGCTCAGGTGAATTAGAACAACGTAAATCCAAATGTAAGAGTGTTGGCCCTGCAACTAACTGCAAATTGTCTAAGGTATACTCACCTTAGGCCCGTCGTTGCTGCGATAGGCTTCAGCCACCTTTGACCTCAAACCAATGGGATCTTTCTAGCTATTGTGACCAAACGAAATGCATTTACACTTACAGAAATTACACTTTGTCACTTTTGGGAGGGTCATATTACCTCCTGTACAGTAAATACAGTTCAAGTGAATCCTACAAAGGAAATAACATTTAAATTCCACATAAACCCATTTGTCGTCATCTTTTGTCAGTTTTTAGGTCCATTCCAAGGTGAGCTGGCCGTCAGTCCGTGGCACAGTTTACCACAAGAATGAGAGGAATGTGAAAATATACTCTTTGCCTGAACTGAGGGCAAAGTGGGTCTGTCCCACTCTGGTCTGTCCCACTCTGGTCTGTCCCTCTGTGGCCTGTCCCTCTGCAGCTGGACTGGGAGGGTCCGAGCCCACCTCAGTCCTGACTCAGTGCCTGTGGGAGAGTGTTTACGTGGACGTTTGCCCAGATGTGCGCCAGCTGCAGTGACAGTGGCGTGTTGTGGGGAATCCCTCTGTGGGGCAGTGCATTCAGGCTTTGTCCAATGTTTTTACCAATGAGGTGAAATCTTATTAAAACGTACTGCAAAAGTGTGGATTTGGAAATAAGGGTTAGGTTATTTTAAAGTCCACCTATTTACCATTAACTAAGTGCTAATTAACATGCTACCTAATGATAAATTAGCTCTTATTTTGTCATTATAAAGCGCAGATTAATCCCTTATTCTGTGTGACCATATTCTACAACTAATTAGCAACTAACTATCATATACCCCTTAATAAACAAATTTTTACTGCTCATTAATAGGAATTAAGGAAGTTGTTGGACATAAATTATGATCTTAAAAATCTTTTTCATACCATTCCTTGATAATGCTCATTCTCCAAAAAGCTTATCCAGTGTTTTGTTTCAGAAGATTAAAGAGAACCTGCATGGCTACTGCAGAGTTATTGTTGTTTTTTGTTTGTTTTCTTGTCTAAATATCATGTATTCAATTTCTATATGATATGCCCCAAAGCAGTGGTTCCCAAATGGTGGGGCAGGATCCAAAAAAGGGTCCAATACCTTAATATATACAGTACTTCTCATGATATTGGTGCTATATACTTTCTGTAGTCAAAGTGTACAGCGTTGTCCTGTATACAAGTTCAATATAAAAGTCTTCTAAGGAAATGGACCCAGCCTTTCATTTCCTGTTTATCTGCATTCATGATCCAACTTATGCTCTGTGTACACTTCTAGGTATTTTTTGAAAGACTACCTGCAGTGATTGAGACAAGTGATTTATTTTTTATTATTTGGACTGTGTTTGGTCTCCTGTGTAAAATAAAACCTTGTATACATATCGGCCTGGTATGTAGGAGTTCCACAGGGGACTGTCCTGGGTCCTCTGCTGTTTCCTTAAGCAATAAATCTTAATGTTTCTATTTGTGGATTGTGCAGTAAATCACAGTGATGTAGTATGATTGTAAATGTTCCACGTGCATAATAACTTTTCTGCACTACAGTATGTGTTCAGATTGAGCAAAATGTCTGTGGTCACATGCCTGGTCCTGTGTTTGACCTCAGATGACTTGGATTTGGGCTAAATCACCTCATGTTCCCCTTTAGGCTTCAGAGACTGACTCCTGACAGTAAACCTTTGACCTCTATGCCCAGCTTTTAATGCCTTGCATCAGATGACACTGGGTCACAACAATATAAAAAGGATTACTGTATTTCCTTACTTCTACTCTGCAACTAAAATCATCTTAATGTAGACATTTGCTGAGGAAAAACTATTCTGCAGTCAGATCTTTCAGAAAAGCTTTGATGACATTTTGAGTATGGCCAATAAAAGAACTTCTGTACCATTGCGAGATAGGGCTACATATACTAACTCCCTCCACAATGGTTCAGAAAAGGAACAAATGACTAGTTTTAGAGGATTGTGTTATCAACAAGTCCATATGTACTATGTTATGGTGGAGATCTGTGCACTCAGAGTACTTTAATTCTCAAAAAAGGTAACAATTTAGAATAGCGCCCCACTATTAAGCAGTAATAAGGCATTCATAAATAAGTAATTAACAATAATCTAATGTATAAACCATGTATAGACACTGATGTTTATAATTTTGCATTGATTTACATGAGCTTATTACTCAAGAATTAAAAGTTAATAATATTTATAATGCAATTGTGTTTATTAATGTTGAAGTAATGCTTTGTAAATAATCAGTTAACTGGTTCCTAATCTTTAACTAATCTGTAACTAATGTTTAATGGTGTGAGCTATTCTAAAAATGTTCTCAGTATGGCAAACTACTTGTTCAAAAACATGTACAATTAGGGCTGGGTACCATTCAGATTTTTAAACGATGCCTGGTTTTTGACACCGGTACCTGAGCGATACTTTTTCTGCTACCTATGGTGAGCTAATTCAGCTTCTACAATCATAAAACACAATAATACTAAGTAAAACAGCACTTTTTGGAGCTAAATTCTTAGTTGTAAGTTAAAACCAGTAATTTGCATGATTTATTCTGTGTTATTTTTTTATTCATTCATGTAAAGGAACATTAAAGGTCCCACTAGGTATTGAAACTTGGTATTGAATAAAAAGTATAGTATTAAAGACTGGTATGGTACGCAGCCCTATGTAAAATACACCTCTGATTTTTGGTGACCAGTGCCCACTGCTCTGTCGGACTAAACCTCTGAGTTATGTAAGAGTGTGTTGTGAGTGTGTGGGAGGTCTGTGCTCTGGAGCCCCTCCACCTCCTCCTCAAACTCACCAACCCACGCACTTTAACACTGTTAGTCTTATTAAAGCCATCCCTCAGCGTGTTTCTTTCTAAAGAGAGCAACACAGTTTACTGCAGTGTAATATTCTACAAATACCGCTCCACTCAGTAGGGCTAATATTATAACACAACAGTCTGACCCTGCACAGAGAGACTGATGAACCTCTGCTTTCAAATGTTCAGCAACTAATTGACTTTTTTCTGTGGTAGGGGGATATTACAATTGCCATTTGAACTCTGTTTTAAGGCATGGGATGTAATAAAACAGTGACAGATAAAGAGGCATGGAGCAAACCCTGAGCCAGTGAACTCCTAAAATATTTAGGGCTGCAACAACTAATCGGATTAATCGATTTTAATCAATTACTGAAATAATTGTCAACTAATTTAGAAATGGAATAATCGCCAACTGGGATATTTAATTCTGACACATGCCATGTTCTGTGAGAGAAGGTTTTATTACCTAGATAGAGCAGTAAACAACTAAAAACAATGTACATTTTGTGGTTTTGATTAAAAACATCATATATGTATTACAGATGATATTTTATGTATATATGCTCTATATAAACATCTTCAAGAAGCATGCTTGTAGCTTTGACTGATTTAATTTTGAAAAAATTAAGTGATTTTTGGTATTTTTAACAAAAATTATAAAACACCTCAAGTTTTTAACCATTTTACTCACGCTTCTCTATCAGATTATTAATCAACTAATCAAAAAAGTAATCAAAAGATTAATTGATTATCAAAATAATCGTTAGTTGCAGCCCTAAAAATATTATGATAAATATTAGCGGTGGGTACCAAAACTGGGTGTCGACCGATAAGCAACATTTCACCAAACGTCTTAAGAGAACACAGAAGGATGGTAGGCTAACGTTATGCTAGCAGCTCAAAGGTGGAATAACAATAAGAACCAACTAAACTCAGAGTTTATCTAAAAGTGCCCTCGTAAATTTCCCTGAAGCACAGCAGTGACCATACACAGCTCATGCACTTATTTATATAAAAACAGGCCACTGCTTTTTCTTAAAGTATACTCATTTCATATTTAATGTAGATTTATATTAATAACATTTTAGATAAAATTATTACAAACATGAAGTAGCCTATATTGTGAATGAAAAATGTCCAATTGTTTAAAAACAGAGTACTAATGTTCTTCATTAGTTTTTTGCACAAAAAGTATCGATAAGAACACAGTTAAAAGACCGGACTGATAAGCAGAATCAGCAGAACCAGGGCTTGACATTTACTTTTTTTGCTCACTGACCACTGTGCCTAGTATTTGTCAAAAGTTGCTAGCCAGTTAGCGTCTTTACTAGCCACAATTTAATTAGTTTAATAAATGTAAAATTTGGTTCTATGTATAGACACTGATTTAAAAAAAAAAAAAAAAAAAACTGGTTTACTATGGCAGAATAAATTGATGTAACAATATTAGCAATATCAAAAGTCTCACAAAATCGTCATGGACTTTTACAGTATTTAATGGTAAGCTCCTATAGGTAATACACATTGTTTTGTTGCAGCAGAATGGGAAAAAAGCAGAGTGAACTACATAGACCATGATCCTTTGCTAAGTGCAGCTAGCATGACAAAATTATTATGTAACACTTTTTTGAGTTTTAATCTTTTGAAATATCACAATAACTAAATCACTAAAGGCTGATCAGGACATTTTTATAGTATTACATTTTATCTTGAGCAATTTCCACAAAACCATGAGCCTCTCCACAATATCGCAATAAATACAATACAGTGATTAAAATTGTGATAATACCATACTGCGAAATTTCAATATTTTTACTTCCCTACCAAATGATGTAAACTCAAGGAGAGCAACATAAACTCAGACTTAATCTTTAAAGTTAAAATATACAATAGGTATTCATAAAATTCAGCCAGCCAAAATGACAATCTACCTGCGTTTGTCTGGTTGTCTGGTGTTAATGTCAAGCACTGAGCAGAACCGTTAAAATCTCAACCATTCATAGAGAACTTTAAAAAATTATTATTATTATTACAATTTTTCCTGAATGGTTGTGTTTTATAAACCCTTATAAACCCCATTCAGCTAAACGTCAACAGAAAGTAGGGCTGCAACAAATGAATATTTTGATAATCGATTACTTTTTTGATTAGTCGATTAATAATCAAATAGAGAAGCGCTAGTAAAAGGGTTAAAAACTTGAGGTGTTTTATAGTTTTTGTTAAAAATTGGTGATAATGCTCCCAAAAATCACTTAATTTTTACAAAATTAAATCAGACAAAGCTACACGCATGCTTTTTGAAGGTGTTTATATAAAGCATGTATACATAAAATATCATATATTGTTGTTTGTTTCTCTTGTTTTTACCCTTGTACAGCGTCTTTGAGTGTCATGAAAAGCGCTTTTATAAATAAAATGTATTATTATTATTATTAATATTATTATTATTATTATTATATATTATATTTTTAATCAAAAACACAAAATGTACTTTTTTTTTACTGTTTACTGCTCTATCTAGGTAATAAAACCTTCTCTCACAGAACATGGCATGTGTCAGAATCTATTAAAGATCCCAGTTGGCGATTATTCGATATTACTAAATTAGTTGACGATTATTTCAATAATCAATTATAATCGATTATTACGATTAGTTGTTGCAGCCCTAACAAAAAGGCATCCTGTAATATTAATTTCTACCACCAGATGGAGCCCTAAACCACTGCAGCTCATGGAAGACCTATTAGGATGTCTTCCCGTTGGTGTGACAGGAACAGTCAAGTGAAAAATTCAAAGTTTGCTCAGTGGATACAAATTTTTGCATTGTGCTCTGCTAAATGGCATGCCTATAAAAATATCCTTTAGAATTTGTGTTGTTTATTTTCCGTTGTACACTGAGCCGTTCCCAGACTGTAAGCAAGTCTCTGGGCGATGTTGTGGGACATTTGTGTGTTTGATGACAGAAATGTGACCTTATTGTACTCCGCGATCACAAACCGCGCTTCCTAAACTTCCTTCACTTCAGAGCTCGTGTTTTTAGAAGTGTCTGTACAATGGGCTCAGAGACGCGAACAATAACGGCCCACTGGGAATCGGGCCGTGTTTACGCACTTGTAGGAAGCGGTTCCTGAATCCAGTTTGACATCTTGATACGCATTGTGCTAAAAACAATATGAGTGGGCGAGGCACGTGAGCGCAGTGTGTACATACAGGACACACTGCCATGCGTTTCCATGTTTGTCTGGGTCTGTGTGCACGTGTGGGACTTTGATACATGCATTGTGCATTGTAATTTTTGTAAATCAGATCTGAGATTAGGCTTTACTTTCTTTACTTTTACTTTACTGTCTTAGGCAGAACTGTTGTGAGTGGGTCGTGGGCCTTTGTCAGGGCAAAAAAAGTTTACTTTTTAAAAATATATAATTGATTTAGTCTCCTTAAAAGTAGGTGGCAGTATGGGACATTAGGTATAGAGAAGAAACCCAACAAGGAGCAAAAAATCAAGTTCTATAATGTTACTGTTACTGTTGAAGTATGGTAGCCCTAAGATGCAAAACCAAAATTGTTTGTGACTAGAAAAATAAAAGAAGAGGTAGATTCTTTTTAAAATCTAGCCTTAAAAAGAAACCCATCTATTAAATTTAAAAAGGAATACACGGAAAATTAAAATACATATCTATATTTAAAAATTAGAATCATTAAATTTGTTTTTGTCCGCTTGAAAAATAAAAGGCCCAAATTAAGGCCCAAAGTTACTGGGAGGCTCCAGTCACCCTTGACCCCTAATGGGACCCCTATTTTGGTTGTGGCTTTTCGTTATGGGTGATAGTGGGTCCCAAAGTCAGACCACACGAGGACCACTGTTGTAGAGGTTTGTTATTTTCTATAGGAGCTGGAGGAACAATGCCAAGAAGCTATAAAACAGGAATAACTGCATAGCTCTTAAGGTTAAAGTAGGCTTTATTGTCTCCGTAGGGAAATTTATTCCTGGGGCAGTGCATACAAGCTTTTTTCAATGTTTTCACCAATGATATGAAATCTTAACAAAACTTACTACAGGAGAGTCAGCTAAAGGCCAATCCATAATTGAAGTATGGATTTTTGTTTTTGTTTAAATGTCTGAATGAAAACATATATTCAATTTCTATATGATATGATGACCTAAAGCAGTGGTTTCCAAATAGTGGGTGGGGATCCCCAAAGGTCAAAGCTCTTTTTGCAGCTCTTTGGGCATCTGACATCTGGTTATGCAATAAATGAATAAGTAGACAACTGATTAAAAGGGCTGCGAACAAACACTGAAAAATAGTTATAGGATGTAACTCTAGTTCTCTGAGTGGTATGGTTATTAATATTTGCAAACTAACAAAGAACTGTGTGAAATACTGCACTGACTATCTGTAAAGAGCTGCAATAATTTTTAATGCACAAAAGTGACTTAGCCTATTACCGGAAAAGTAGCCTAAGCCGCTGTTGTTTGTTAAAATTGGTTGTGGCAGATTAGAATTTTGTATTTTTGGGAACAATTGGGTCTCTGGATTCAGAAGGTTTCAGACCCCTGACCTAGCTGGAGGAATGTGCATGTTTTAGGTTGATGGGGGAAACCTGGGTACTTAGAGAAAAGTCACCCAGACACAAGGAGAACATTCAAACTCCACACCACACTGCCAAATAATAATAATAATAATAATAATAATAATAATAATAATAATAATAATAATAATAATAATAATAATAAAATGTGTCAAAACCTCAAAAACTCAAGGCAACAGGATCCATCAAGATTTGTGGGGCCAACTCAAAATCTCAAACTTTTAACTTTTTTTTTTTCACTTTATGTCTAAAAACATTCAATTTTAAGTCATTATCATTTTTAAACTCATCTTACAACCAACTATCCATTGTTCAGAAAAAAATATTGTTAATAATAAAAGCTTAGTATGCTAAATTCAACAAACCCATTTTACAATTTTAACATCTTTTTCTGAACAATGTAAAGTAATATGATAGTGAGAGTTTTTATATTATTTGTTGAAAACTTGAGATTTTGAGTTGGCCCCAAAACTCAAAAATCTTGGGTGATCCTGTTGCCTTGAATTTTTGCAATTTTTTTTTTATAATGCAGGGACTTTCTTGCAGTGTTGTGCCAGTGATAACACTTTGCCACTCTGCTGCCTTAATAGCATTTGTGTAAAGTTTGTTAACAATAGTAATACTATTTATGCATTTTTTAGCACATTCTTGGATTTGTCTACTTTAGAAATGTGTTACTGTAATCTCATCAGTCAGATTTTAGGATATTTGTCATCTGTACAAGTCCAGCAAGATGCACAGTAGTCCTAACGCTTCAGTGACTTGCTGCTTGTAGCATTTACTGTAAGTTTTCGAAATTGGAACATGAGGCTACAAATGTTGTCTACCCACTCACTGACAGCGCACACATTAAGTTCACAGCAGTTTGTCAGAAGATGAATGAATTTGGTTTGTTTACAAGATCTGTTTAACCATTGGAGCTTTTTATACTGCTGGACCTGAACAACACATGTGCTCTGTAAATGTGTTGCAATTTGCTGTGATTTAATTTCCCAAAAAACACCCAATGAGCTACTTAATTCCAGCATTATTCCATACTTATTTTTTTGCTGTTCCCTTATTTTCTTTCGGAGCATCTTGCCTAAAGACACAATGACAATATGTGCTCCTCCAGCATTATTCCATACATAAATGTGGTATGCAATCTATCAGGTGAGCGATAAAAGTCCCTCAACTATCCACAGAACTATCCTGACCCCTTAAATGCATATACTTCTTCTTGTATTCCTCTGTTGTCTTTTATTGTTTTATATTTATTATTTAATTCTTGGTAGTTATTTATTGTTATTTTATTGTATTGCTTTTATTTTTACTGGTTATTGTTATTTAATGGGGACTGGTGGAGCTGAATCGAGTAATTTATTGTTATTTATTGTTCTATGTGCAGCACTTTGGAAAATGTTTTGTTTGTAAAATGTGCTATACAAATAAAGTGGATTGGATTCTTCTTGTATTCAGTTTATTTTTCTATCTATTTTTTTTCAATCCACAATAAATCATATTCTGATTAGAACAAAACACTGTTACACTGTGTATGTTGCATATTTTAACGTTCATATTATGCATTTTGAGTCTGCAGAAACTAAAGTGTTATGTCTCGTGTCTTTGTCTTGTTTTCTGTATTTGTTTCCCTTTTTTTATTTTGGTATTCCCAGTTTGTTTCCTTGTTTTCCCAGTTTTCTTCCTGCCTCTTGTGTTTCCCGCGTGTTTGATTGCCTGCCCCGCCTTGATGTTTTTCACCTGTGTCTCATTCCCTTGTGTATTTATGTCCTGTGTCCTCCCCAGGTTTTGGTGGGTTAATTTAGTTTGTTTCGTGTGCTTAGTATGTTTAATCTTGTCTAGTCTTGTCGTGTTTTTTCGTGTACCCCTGTGTTTTAGTTGTTGCTGTAAGTTATATTAAAGTACCTCTTTGGGTCCATCCCTCCTGTCTTCTGCTAAAACCCTAACATAAAGGATGACTTAAACATGCATGAATGAAACAAAACTCAACTCCAGATATGTTTTTGAACAACATTATAACATGGCAGAATAGATTTTGCATAATACAGCTCCTTTAACATACATCCCCAAAGTTCAGCATTGCTTTTTTTGTTGACTCTGTGCCTAAATCAGACTGAACACGCAGTTTGCACAATCCCATCTGTGTCCGGAGAGTGAGCGCTCTCCGGACCCTCTCTCTTTCTCTCTGTGTCCTCTCCTCTCAGTCTGCCCTCCCACTCTCCCTGCTCCGACTGTGGGCCGTTCACAGAGGAGCTCTTCACCAGCAGCTGGAAAATGTGACCACAACAAACTCTGAACCAGCTGAGCAGCACTCTCACGGCACATACACACACACACAGAGCAGAAAGAAGCTAGTCTGGTTATGGGATGGTGCTAGTGCGTGGACTACACTGCCGCTGTTGTTGTTGTTGCTGCTGCTGATGGCTGTAATGGACCAAACGTGCTTCCGGACTCGCTGTGGTCCCCGGTGCGTCAGGACTTTGTGAGCGTTGGTGGAGCGTGCGTGAAGATGAAGAGCGTCAGACATGTCATAGGTAAAGCTCCACAAAAGACTTTTAGATGTAGATTAAAGCTGGGGTAGGCAAGTTTTATCACTGTGTAAAAAAAAATATTTACGAGAACTACAAATAAGGCTCATCTGCCTCTGGTTGAGACATTTGCCTGATTCAAGTACAAAGTAACCCGAGGAAAATATGAGCAAACATTATGGAGATGTCAAGCTTTGCAACCAGTGCTGACTTTCAGAGGTTTTTGTTGTTAAAGTAGGCTTATACTCTTTTCATACCATGTGATTACTAGCAACAAAGAATTAATTTGTTATGGCTAAATTGCTTGTTGCAGTGGTTTTAAATTGGTGCTTGTGTAACACAGAAATATCTGACTGTGTGAGAAATGTTGACATTTGGAGAGAATCCTGCCTTGACTTAAATGAAATGTCCATTGTATAAGACATATTTATTTTTTTTTTTTTTTGTAATCTACTTTTGCAAAAGTGAAGTCCAGTTGTTCTCTTTCTCTTTGTTTTGAATCCTGATTTAGCATGTCAGCATTACTCAAGCTGACACTGTTGCCTTTGGATTTGCCATTTCTTATCACAAAGTGAGACAGATGCCAGAATTGTGGTCAGTTCAAGTCACAAAGTAAAAATGAAACGGCTTTATAGGATTTAGGTTACATTTTAGGCTTACATGTCATTACGCAAACACAAATAACTAACATTATCCTTGTAAAATCTCAACTTTGTGTATACAGACTTTAATCAGATGTTGCTAATCAATGGGAGGTGATCAGAGCATGGTTTAGAGACAGTGGCACAGAGGAGCAGACAGGAGGCAGAGCTGAGGATGTTGAGGTTCTCAGAGGGACAGTTCATGTTAGATGTTTTGGAAAAGTCAGAGAGACCAGACTGGGATGGGTTGGGCATGAACAGAGGAGGGATAGTGAACATATGGGTAAAAGGATGCTGAGGTTAGCGCTCGATGCTCAGAGGAAAACCAAAGATGCAATTTATGAAAGGAGTGAAAGAGGGCATGAAGTTATTCGGTGTGAGAGAAGAGGATGCAGAGGAAGGGCTACTATATAAAGGCAGACAATTCAATGTGGGCACTGCTCAAAGATTAAAAGTTACTTCTGCTCTCAGTTCTTTTGTTTTATTTGATGACGTTTTATGGCCCTTTTCCAAAACGTTTCAAAGAAATCAGGGTCAAATATGCAGTAAATCCAGGCGCATACCGAGGCAGATTATACAGTCCTCAACAGAGAATGGACTTAGTGCATTCTTATCGCAGATATGCAGCTAACAGAGAAAACAATATTATAAAGTTAATATGGAGATATTGTTTTGACCGGACACAATGTATTTTCTCGGGCAAAGGTCTGTTGGAGTGTTTGTTATAGAGAAGAAGTGGCCCATACAAGTGTTTGGGATCTGTTGGCCTAATCCTGAGGTCCTTTTCCACTTCAATCTGTTAATACATGATGCAGTTTACCAAGTATTTTCTTCTACTTTCAAACAGCTGATGTGGAATAAGTTTGTAACATAACACAGTTTTATTGAAGTTACTTGCGTCAGACACTCCTCTCTCTCTCTTGAACACGTGTATTGATGGTAAAGGGCTGGTACATTGAGAGCTTTGTTGCCGTTCTGTGAAGCTGCCTCAGGGATAAGGATTTCTGAAAGGGGTCTGTTGGATGATATGTTTTGGAATTATTGACAAATCTACACGAATATGCATTAATAATCTGACCTAAAATTAAAGCATTTGTTGTATGTGTGCAACAAAAAAGGTCTAATCATCTCATTGCATCTTGTCTCCCGTTATAGAGCCCACTTTTGTTGCTCTACACCACTCAATTAATGGCTATGTCTAACAAAGAAGGTGGCTAATTCGGTTCTGTCAATGTCTAGTTGCACAGAGAAACATCACAAAAGAAACAAATCAAGAAAAAGTATGGAGACGAATAGATAAATAGGTATTATTATTATTAGATAGATAATATTTATAATAATATTTATAAATATAACAAAGCCAAGCTGTTGTTGGAAGAGACAGATAAATGGAAAAAAAAAAAGTAGTACTTCTTAATTTTCCATGGCTGGTTTATTCTAATTACATGCCATACATTGAAAAGCATTGGGATTATATCGGTTTCACCCTGGTCTGTTCACGAACGCTGTTTTGTGGTTGTATAACAGATTTTTTCCATATGTTCTTGGACGTTCTCCTGCCCCACCTCCCACTGCGAGCCTGAAGACCGAGGACTGAGGGCTATAACCTGCATATTTTGAGATTTGATTAATGACGGGCCATGTTCAAATGTTTAAAAATCAATGTCTCTGGCCTCATTCTGACTTATATATTGTCCTATAGTGCACTGCAACGTGAGCTGGGTTTGGTTCTGAAGGACGAACAATGACAGACTTCATTTCTTAGATTTACTGGTTACACATTGCTCAGTATCTGCCGTTTACATGACTTTTCCTGAAACAGATAAGTCCCTTTATCAGTTTTAGCTGACTGTGTGGCTACAGTGGTTTATAGAGTGATATCAGATGTGTTGAGTGTTTGTGTTTCTTAGCTCACCGCTTTCAGGTAATTATGAAAGATATGATTTACCCAGGCCATTGTTTATGTTCTTTTACACTGGTCCTATCTTTCTTCTCATATTAAATGCTGATTTAACGAGAATGGGTTTGTAGAAGGAATGCTGTGTATAAAGACACGTTTCCTGTTTGTAAAATGGAACAGGTTGTTTCTTTTTCTGCACAGTTTGGTGCAGGTAATGCCTAGAGAGAGACGTGTTCTTCTGCTTTGATGCACAATAAACTGAAGATAAGACTAACTCCTGAGTGGATGGCTAGAGAGAAACTATTATGTTTTTTTCAAGCATTTTATAATGTCAGGCACCTCTTGATTAATATTATATAACTTAAAAGATAAATGTGTATTGAAAATGTCTTCTTTTGCTCTCTCTCTGCTGAAAAAACATGGATTAGGTACCTATCCCTTTAAGGCCCCTCCTCCTCCTGCTGGCCACGCCCTCTTCACTCTGTCAGCCAAAGTCAGCATTGCAACGTATTTTCAAAGTAGTGTTGGCCTCTGACTTAGGGCCATTACAGACAGTGCTGCCTGTGGATCCTCTCCTTTGAGTTCACACATAAAGAAAGTTGGGAGGATTTCACGTGTCTTTGTAGATCAGCGGGACCGAGCGTTTCTAGCTCTTGAGAAGGGCAGCACCATAGACTTAGGGACAAACTTGTGTGAATGAGACCAAATACAACTCCAGGTTTGTTTTTGAGGAAGAAAAAAAAAACATTATAGCATTGTAGAAAGCTCTATAAAGTAGCATAATAGGTCCCACCTTACTGTTAAAACTATGAGCCAAGGGGTTCTAAGACAATATGTTTGGTAAAATTAGTCCCGATTTAATGGGGACTGTCCCATAGGTGTCTGTTACATCTGATGGAAGGCTTTTTCAATGCAGTGACTCCTTACGGCTGTTCCTTTTGAGGGCTCGCCACAGGAAATCATTTTTTACACAGAATGTCCTTTTCCCCGACAGAACCCTCTCCATTTATCCGGGCTTGGGACTGGCACAAAGACTACCCTGACTTGTGACCCTTTGTGGCTGGATGGCTGTTGCATAAGTACAGTGCTGACAAATGTTTTGAATAATTTGTTGGACACTGTTTTCATTGGCATTGTTAGCTCTGGGTTTGCAGAAAAGAATAAAGTGTTGCTGTCTTTCCATTGTTCTAAAGCCTTATCAAGCAGCCAGCAATGGTTATCTCATAGTGTTTCATGCTCCAGTATCCACAGTGTTTTTTCGAGTCGCTCTGGTTAGTCAGCAGACTCTTGAAGACAGGCCGTATTGTCCGTGTGGTCGGCCCCTGACCCATGACCCCTCCAGCATCGGCAAGATTTAGTGCGACTTACTATAGTCTGTGTCTTTATTCTCATGC
Organism: Bostrychus sinensis; assembly: GCA_020698575.1. Taxonomy (NCBI): domain Eukaryota; kingdom Metazoa; phylum Chordata; class Actinopteri; order Gobiiformes; family Eleotridae; genus Bostrychus; species Bostrychus sinensis. The sequence goes on from CM036246.1 coordinate 29,959,399, forward strand.
ACAGACACAGACTTGTTCACTTGAAACTGAACTGGGAAACGCTCAGGACCTAAATATGGACCCAGTTGTATACGCACCATACTGTCCATGTGAGACTACATTGTATTGGTTGTACATATATCATATAAAGGACAGTGGGGACAAAGTGTGACCTATTTGGTGAATAAGGGGTAGTTTCCGAATGAGAAATGCTGTGGAAACATCTGTGCTGGTCTGAATGAGCTGTAATTAGTGTTGAATGAAAACACACTATATAAAGTACACGAAAGTGGGTCTAAATGAGCCCATTATGCAAAACATACATCAGAGGGAGAACGAGACCTAAAACAGGGGAACGTTTCATCATCACATTACAGCTTGCTCGCTTTTTTGTCCCAGTAGAGCACATATAAAAGGCCCTACATAGTATTGCACTGTTCATTGTGTTAACTTTTTGATATTAAACAATAAAAGACGGACAGTAACTATTCTCGTATAGTAGTAACATTGTCTAAATTAACCATATGGTGACGGAGAATCAGTCAAATAAGTGCTGCAGTGTTGCTCATTTTATAAACTTTAGAAACTCACTGGCCTTGGTTAGGTTAAGTTAAGTTAAGGTAGACTTTTTGGTCCCAGTGGTAAAATTTGTCCTCTGCATTTGACCCATACATCAATTTTGCTGTCAGGAGCAAACTCTAGATTCTCTAAATGTTTTGCCACCTGCAGCAGTTGGCTCCTGTCCACTTAGTTCATCTGTGAATATCAACAACCTTTTAGCACTGTTCAAAGTTTCTTTTAGTCAGACAGGAGTGTTTGTTTACCTGCTTTACTAGTTTCGGCTACTTCCTGTAGCCTTCGTCAGAAGCGTCACGTGATGTCGCTGTGACGTGTCTTGTAGGCTGCTTATGTTGTTTTGTCAGACAGTAGGGAAAGCTTGCACCCCCTACTGTCTGACACCCTCTCCAGGACCGCATCCCAGGTGTGGGATAAGGTGTAAGCTCCCTTGTCCCGGTTCATAGTCCCTGGTGCCCGTTTCCTAATTTCGATGGCCTCCCTGATCCAGCGATGGTACTTGTTGCTTTCAGCACGGATGACCCTGGCATTGTTCCAGTCCATGACATGATTTTCCCTTTTACAGTGGTCGGATATGGCTGATTTGAGATTTTCTTGTTCTGCTCGTTCTTTGATCGCTCTTGTTTGTCTGTTTAATGTTTCCTTTTCACATTCTGTCTGGTGTTCATTTTTCCGTGTTCCGAATGTCCTACCTGTTTCTCCTATGTATGTTTTGTTGCAAGATAAACATGGTATTTCATATATAACGTCACATTTTTGTTCTTGACATCATGTGACGCTTCTGACGAAGGCTACGGGAAGTAGCCGAAACTAGTAAAGCAGGTAAACAAACACTCCTGTCTGACTAAAAGAAACTTTGAACAGTAGTTTACTTAAGAAGACAGTATGAATTTCCACAAAAGAACCTTTTAGCACACTTACCTAGTTTTTGGTGCATGGGCCTAATCTTATGTGTTGTTGTTTGGCATGGCTTTTTAGTAGTCAGCTGTTTAGGCTGAGCCACCATTTCCTGTGGAACCAAAGAACAGCTGTCCATTCACAGCTGCAGATTTGGTTCAGACCAAATGGAAAAGACTGATCAGCAAATAATAAAGAAGTGTTCTCAGCATTGTCAGTCTTACCATGGCTGTGGGTGAAATTGGCAGACATTTTTGGCTACCGTTGATGTCTTTCTACAATAACTCCAGCACTTCTCACAACAAGGATAGATTTGATTCTGCAGTGTGCTCCTGTGTTACTTCCCCGTCCAAATGCATTCATATTTGGGTGAACAGGTGAATCTTAATGCTCCGTAGTCAATACATTTGAGGTTAAAGGTTGTCTCTAATTGAAAGCCCCCCTATCAACGTCCAGTGCCCAGAGAGTACCCACCTCAGGCCCAAAGCAGCTGGCAAGTGGTGGAAGTTAAATGAATGAAAACGCTAGCTTGCCTTGTTATAATATCCTATGAGGATAATAAGACAGCCATGCACAAAAGGACTTTTTTTTTCTGTTGCATGGCTCTGTTTTGGTCAAATAGAAAATCCCCATAGGACAGTGTAAATTATGTTAATGTCCTCAGTGGCTCACTCATAAAAGGCTAAATCAATCATAACCAACCCAATACATCCTCCTGTTATCAGCAATTTAAATAAAATGTTTAGTTGCATTTTGTCACTAGCGCTTTCTTGGGAACTAGAGTCTGTGATTAAAGAGTTTGATTCATACCTCTGCTCTGAACTAGGCACCTGGGCATAGTTTCATCCAAAAGTCCCTTGTAAGGCCTCATTGGTGCTCTGTGTCTAATCAGTCTGTTTTTCTGTGTGCAGATGAAATCATGCAGCAGGAGATCCGGCCGCTGCTGGCCGTGGACATCATCGAGCAGCTACATCGACAGTTCGCCCTCCTCTCAGGTAAAGCACCTCTGTCTGATGTTATTCTTTTAGCAGGTTCAGGTGTTTAGCTGTTTTTAACCCATAAACCTAAAGATGCACTGCCTGATTTTCCTTTGTATTTGACTAAAAGTAATTGTTCAGTCAATAGCAGCAAAATAGAAGAAAAATGAAACTCTGAGACCTCATCTGGGCTTTATTGTAAAGCATTTTTGATAGAGGGGGAACTAGAGCCAGGACTGGATTTTTTGACCAATTACACTCGTTCCAATTGGATCAGGGACACTTTAATTGGTTGAGTTCAAGCTTGTGCACGTCTTTATACACAGGAGTAATGGCAGCATTAAGTCCAACTGGGAAAAAAACAACTGCTTAACCAGGAGGTAGAACGGTGGTCATGTAACTGGAAGGTTGGGTCGAATTATGTGATTGTGTTTGGTGATGGTCGGAGAGGCCGTATGCGCAGATTGGCAGCCACATCTCTGTCAGTCTGCCCCGGGAAATTAAAGTAAAGCGACTTTGAGTGTCTAAAAAAGACCAATGCATTTTCAGTACTACAAAACAGCAGAATAATTTTGAAAAACAGACAGAAGAAAGAAGCAAAGCTCATTCTCCTTGCTTGTATCTTCCTACCAAATACAATGTACAGTATACAGTTTGAGTATTGTGTACTTTAATGCAACCGTTTACTTCAGATGAGTGGCAATCTAACTATGTTTCAGCAAATAGTTTGAGAGTGATTGTTATCAGCTAATTAGGACTCATTAGCAGGCTGGTTAGCTGCAGCATTACTGGATTAACCTACATTTAGTGAGGGAAGAAATTATGCTAAACACTGGCATTTGACCCGAGTCTCATAGATTTACTGTTGAGATACTGTTGATACAATTGAAATGAAGTAATAAAAAACATAGCCTACCAAACTAAAGTGTGTGCAGTTTGAAAGTTTAGCAAAATTAGTTTAAAGCTCTGTACAGTCATGAGTTTTTCCCATACTTATCCTCTGGCAAGTTCCCAGCTTAGTAGCTTTCTCTGAGGAAATCCACAAACAGACCTGAGTGCAGTGGGAAAATCAGCATCAAAACCATCTGCTGAATACATTATTAAAGAAGAAGAAAGTGAGCGTGTCTTCTCCATCTGCTATTAACCAGAGCAGTAACAGAGAGAAGCAGCTCATTTATCTTAAGTGTCTGCAAATAAGGCAACAAACCTAACCTACGGAGCTAACACACCTCCATAAATCTACTGTAGACATTTAAATAATCCTCTCTTCTGATTGGATAAAAGGGTGCAGGATACCAGGAAATACTTTTCTATCTTTTGTGAAGCAGAGAGACCATGGATGTACGATAAAATCTGGATGGGACACCGCCCCCTCTCTCTCGTTGTCATTTTCACTTGTGGACGCTCGAGGATTTGCTGTGAAAAAATCTCCAATGAATAAAAGGATTTTTCCCATAAACCGCAATGTAAAGAGAAACGTCTTTTGTTTGGCTGACAGGGCACTTACAACTTTCAAAATGGTTGTATTTTGTAGTGTTTATTATCTATTTTCATATGAACTTTTCCTATTAAAAATCACCAAGTCGGCTGAAAAAATAATGTTTTTATCTTTTGTGGCGTCACTGCTTTGTAATGCCTTTGCAGCCATTGGTCAGAGCTAATCATGAGGTACACAAAACAAGACTGTACATGCTTTAGGGCTGTAGTGCGCCTACTCTATGGGCCACAATGCGGAAATAACCCGAAAGACAGAAAACTTTTTTTGCGCCAATGAGCACGGCCATTGAAAACAACAGTCGCTGTGACTCTCTGACTCGTGCTGTTACTTTTAGCCCAGTTAACTATTTTATTTAGGAAAATATAACCATTATGTCCAGAGGTGGAAAGTAACAAGATCTGGACATAGTCAAGGATTTTCGGTGAGAATTCTGTGAGATATAGCCAAAAATACCAATGAATTAAGTTTTAGTGGATTCTTCATCATTTTGTCATAGAAATGGTTTGCGACTCGAAGGATAGAGCATTAACCCCCAAACTAGAAGATCTCTGTTTAGAGTCCAGGTCTGGGCTCTATATCTTTACCACTGTGAGATCGTCTTTTTGCCTTGGCGGAGGTCTAGGCTCTCCAATTTCAGCTTCTAGTTGAAAGAAGTAAAGTAGGAGGAACTTGCCAGTCACCTTGCCCTGGTAGACCGCGGCTATTTCCTACCATAACTACTACAGCTATTTCAGATGTTTAGTTAGTTAGTGGCATTTCCAGTCCACTAACACAGTCATTATAGCTTCACTTTAGCCCCGGTGCCCTCAGACTTTCCACATGTGCCGCTGGGTGTCAGGAGCTCTGTGGTTCCTCCAACATGTTTCTCATTCTTCTCTGTCAGACAAATAACAACTCTTTCCAAAAAAAAAAAAAAAAAATCCCTTCCTCAGCATTGCTCCTCTGCGCACTTATATAAGTTACAAAGGCCCAGCTCCAGCCTACTTTATAGAATAAAGGCTGGGGTATACGAGCTTGGTTTTGTATTTCCTTGCATTCCTTTTGTGGCTTGTAACTCTGTTTTTTTTTTTTTTTCTCACCTTAGTGTGTCGTGTACGGCCTGTAGTGGTTTGTATGACTGTAAAAATGCAATTGTATGTGACCTTGCTAGGACAAATGTAGGTTAATATGATCAGCTCTTGCGTATGTCAGCGCTTCTACAATGGCACAGTCCATAGGGTCAATATGAGGCTGTATATTTGTTATTAAAATGTATATCTGGTGCTCCTCAAGGTACCTTCCCTGCACCGCTGTTGTTTATAAACTCTACAGACTTGGCTCTTTTAATGTGTCCACTGCTTTTCTGCGTATTTTCTTTCATTCACTTAATTCAGTTAAGAAATGTTTAAGCCAAGTTCTGTTGTTAATAATGTAGAGCCCCAAATGTGTTCTGCATATGAATGATATTTTTTGTCTATTTAGCGCATTACTGTTTGTTTTGCTATACTGCCTGGCTGTGCATCCCTAATTAAATTGTGCACTTTTTTATTTTTTATGTAAGTCGTGGTGCGCTATGACAAGTGTTATTAAGTGTTATGATAGGGGAGACCATGCCTGAGTTTAAAGTGCACAACAAAAAGGTTTATTTGTAACAAAAGAGAGAAAAATACACTTTTAGGTCAATCACTCAGTTGAGAGAAAAACCTTCTTCCAAGTAATGGTTTACTGCTGCCATCTTGTGATTGTTGTGTGTAAGTGAAGTTCTCTGATACACTTTGGTATCTACAAAACATGCATAAAAAGAGACAAAAATGGAAAATAATTTAGATCTATCTGTAGTTTAGCTGTAGAAGGCCAGAACTGATGGTTAAATGACATTTTATTGAAGCCGTGCATGGTCATAAACCAACGTAAGAGCTGGGCAAACACAAAATAATAACAAGTAGATTTCCCATACCATTTTTCATACATTAGCATAACTCTTTACTCTTTAGCCTAAGCACAATAACAACATTACAAACATAAAATACGTATTAAGTCACTGCAGAATATTATAAGTATGTTATTATATGTATATTGTATGTTAACCAACCTTGTTCTCCCATCGACTGTCGCCAAATTGATTTGTCTTTTTTAACTTTTCCCTGTTCATTACCATTGCTTTCTTTTGCGTATTTGTCAAGTATACTTTAATGTACACACGCTTAAGCTTTTTTCACAATAAGACTTCCGCTTACAAAGGAAATTATCAAAATAAAAGCATTAACCTTGTGAATTAGAGTTAACTTGACTTTGTTGTCCTTTACAACATCACTTGAAGATTTTAAATTTTGACTAAACTCCTGGCGCTCCTTTCTCTTCCTGAACTCTGCATTATTTTTTTTCATATTTATCCAAACTCTCGTTGTCCTCTGTTGGCAGTGATAAGAACAGACAGTAATGGGACTGGCCTCTGAGGCAAAAAGAGTAATGTGATTATATACTATTGAAAAAAATACTATATTAAACATTATATTGTGTATGTTACAGGAGGGCGAGGGAAGGATGGTGCTCCAATCATCACCTTCCCAGAGTACTCAGGATTCAGCGAGGTCCCAGATGAAGACTTCCTCAACGTGGTCACCTACCTGACCAGCATACCCAGGTGCACAAGTCAGCCGTCACTATAGTCATTGCTTTAATGCACAAAACATTTTAAAGTTTTCTACATACACCAGCCACACTTGTAGTCTCCTTGAGCATTGTATCTGTTGTTTCTTCAGTCTGGACGCTGCTAGTATCGGCTTCATCATCATCATCGACCGGAGGAAGGACAAATGGAGCTCTGTGAAGGCCTCTCTCAACAGGATCGCTGTAAGTCTTACAATATTTACCACTCCACTCACTCCACTCAGATTTTTGTCGTCATCCTAAAATGCACAAAGATAAATAAGAAAAAAATAGTACAATATAAAATACTAGTGGAAATAATTTTGCGCTTATTTTGTGTTGTTTTCAGGGAGCATTTCCGGGAAACCTGCAGCTGGTGCTGGTGCTCAGACCCTCCAGGTTTTTCCAAAGAGCCATCGCCGACATTGGAATCAAACTGCACAAAGATGACTTTAAGATGAAGGTAACAGTAAACTCGACCACAACATCAGCCACTAACATAAACCTTTTTGTATAGCCTTAACCCTTGGATGCACAACCTACCAATACCTACACTCTTCCACGAGTGGGGTCAAAAAAGACCCCAATTAAAATCAATGCATTTTTGCAATAAACTAAAGACATTTCTCTCATTTTGGATTTAACATGATAGATTTTGTTCAAACAAAAGAGTAATTTCCTTTTTGACATGTACATTTTTTAATTTGCATTCACAGTTTAGCACTTAACAATCAATCAGGTCAATCAGGTGTCAAAACATATTTGTGCGTTCCTATGACTGGAGGACGAACAGAGAACATTCAACACTGTCCAAGCATACAGTTTGTTGCTGTGTAAAAATGACCTCCTGGGTGGTGAGACTGCTGACATCAGATGTGTAAGTGGGACAGTCAGAGTTGCTAAGAATGAAAGGTTCATAGAAGATTCCATAAGAACTGCTTGGGGTCAAAAATGACGCCACTTGTGGAAGAGTGGGGTAGTGATACAAAAACTGCAATTTCTTAAAATTAATGAAAAAATAAATAAAAATGCAAATGGCCTCATGTCACAAACATCTTTTATGAGGAATACCTGGAATATGAATATTTTACAACTTTTCATTTTAAAGATTTTGAAGAATAACAACCCGTGTGGTCATTTTCGACCCCACGTGTGCATCTAAGGGTTAAAGCCTATATAAGGGCTTCATACATAAACCAAACTTTATAATATTTTGTGCCTACAGTGTATTACAGAGCACAGTCTGGTGTGAATTTGGGTGTCAGTGCCATCTGCTGGTCTGAAATTAAAATTGCCAGTCACATTTTTTTGCACAAAACATGATTCAACAGAAGTAAAATGTTTACTTTATCTTGCTCTGCTCAAATATCCATACCTAAAGAGATAAAATGAAAGAGACTGATGCCATTGTAACATTAGCTGTGCACTGTAAAGTACCTGAAGACTTGTGTTGTGTTTGCAGATTGTGATGCTGAACTCTGTGTCCGACCTGCACAACTACGTGGACCGAGGTCAGCTGACCCGAGAGCTGGGGGGGAGTCTGGACTACTGCCACAGTCAATGGATACACCACAGGACTGTAAGTACTCCGAAATACATCACTGTAATCCTTCCAAATAAGGCTGATAGTTTGTGTAAATGTTTGGTGGAAGCTGGAACTAAATTGGATGTGGCTTGGTTTTTTTAGGCCATAGAGAACTTTGCAGTGACGGTGAAAAGCACGGCCCAGATGCTGCAGAAGTTCGGGACAGACCTGGCAGAGACTGAGCTGCCCAATGACGTCCAGTGCACCAAAGACCTGCTCGTCACACACACAGACAAACACGACAACCTCAAGGTGAGTTCCCAGGTGTTCATGGTACACGAAGAGGAAGGTGAGCTGTATAAATCCTTGACTTTTTCCCCTTTCTGTGGTCCAGGGCGAGCTGAAGCTGGCTCTGAAGCAGGGCACCACACTTTTGGGTTGTATCAGAGAACAGGCAGGAAAGTCCGAGTGCCGCAAACTCAACCCGGACGAGACGGAGAACCAGACCACCGTGGAGAGGTACTCACTGTCCCACTTTTGGTTGTACTGCACAGCCATTCAGGCATTTGTCCCACTGTCCCGCTTTTTAAAATAATGTCCCACTTTTTCATTGGTGCTCAGTGACTCTTATAAAAAGTGAGATTCTGTTAGAAGAAAGTTATAGAACAACAAGGTAAGAGAAGATTTCCTTGTGTAAAATGGAGAAAATATATTTGTGGGCTGTGTCCTATCTTGCTGGGTTGGAATATATAGCTAGTGTGGCTGCCCCTGTGTTTCGGGACAGGGCTATCATGGGGCTGTGAGTGTGTTGAGAAAACGCAGACATCACTTTGCAAAATGTGTGTGCTTTTGGGACGAAAACAGCACATCAAATGTTTAATAGACCCTGAACTGTAGCGGCTTGTATATTTATCTAAATAAGGCTTGGACTCAGTATCAGAGCTTTTATTTCTCAGTCTGTCCCGCATTGTCCCACCAAATCACAGAACTGGTCAGAGAGAGTCTTGAAAGCAAAAAAACATTCGAGAGTTTTAGGTATAATGGTTAATTTTGTAATAGTAAGTCACTCAACAAAGCTCTGCTAGCTGTAAATGGTTATGGTACCTTTGCATCTGAAGCGGGACAGTCAGACCCCAGCTCAGAGAGAGGACAGGGACTCTAGGTCAGTGGTTCCCAACTAGGGGTACGGGGACCCCTAAGGGTACGCGAACACTTTGGGTGATGAAAAGGAGGTGAAACTGCTGAACAGTATTTTTTAATATTATAATTTGACACATATTTTTTTGTTTTAAAAGCTTGCTTCTTTGCGATAAATGTATTATGAAATTAAGATTTTTATTTAAAAGGTTTAAAGATAAAATATATAAAGTAAAATGGACAAATGTAATTGGACTTTATTATTTGATTCAATTTAAATAAAAAATGTAAATGTAATGCAAGTGGAGGTATTGCTCTTTATTTTATTTTTATCCTCTTGAATTTGAGTTTAAACAAAAAAAGTGAGATATTAAAAGATATTATTTTTAAAAATGAATTTATTGCAACTTTGTACTAAAAAACACAGATGTTTTAAATGACCAGTGTTTGAAAAGTCATATCACATAATTACATAAGTGAGGGGTACTCATGATAACCCAGGTACACAAGACAAAAAAGTTTGGGAACCACTGCATCAGGTGATAACTAGGTCTGAATGCGATAAGTTGACTTGTGTTGGATGAAATTATGTGAATGTTTTTTGTCGCTTGTCCCAGACTGCTGGCTCAGCTCGATGAGACGGAGAACGCCTTTGAACAGTTTTGGTGCAAACATCACCTCAAACTGGAGCAGTGTCTGCAGCTGAGGCACTTCGAGCAGGACTTCAGAGAGGTGCGGGACGTCTGGAGTATCTCTGAATATCTGACAATATCACTGCTTTAAATACTAACTGTGATCTCCTGTCCCAGGTGAAAGTGTGCCTGGACAGTCTCATGGACTGCCTGAGGGGTCTGCCTGACACCGGGGACTGCGTGGCCCGTGTGGAGCAGCTGCTGAAGGACCTGAAGGCGCTGGAGGAGAAGGCTCAGGTCAGTCCTAGACGTCCCAGACACTGCAACTGTCCTGGCCATAGTTCATTTAGCACAGTGGCTCTTAACAGGGGAACCAGTTGTACCCCTTTTATTTTAGTTAATTGGGTCGTTCCCTCCTAAAAAAATAATCAATCCATGCACCAAACACTTAAACATGCACTTCCTTTGCAAATTATACTTGTTCTGACCAAAAATGTAAATTAGGTTGTAGAAAAATGTGGTTTAAAATATTAACCAAAATACTAAAAAGATTTCAAGTACCCCCTAAAATGGCATTTCCACTTGTCCCCCTTTCTTAGTGACAAACTTGCATTGTAGATTTAACTATTAAAATAAGTTTTAAGTCCAATTTCTTTTTTAGTATTGGGTGAGTAACAGGGTTGCATTATCTGCACTAAATCAAGTACTGACAATTCACTGACTGAGTAAAATGAAATGTGTGTGTATAATTTACTGTTTGTGACATATTATTATATTTTCCAAAACATAAATGGCTGTTTTTTGTTTGTATGTTAATTGTGCAGTAACTACCTGGGTGAGATTAATTACTAAACATGAACTCATTAACTTTTTTTTTTAATGGAGAGTAATTACAATCAACATTTTACATTTTTAATTGATTTCTAGAGATTTCTTGCACACCACCAAGCGCTGATGAAAGTAATGTGTTTATTCAACCCTGTTACCGTCATTTCAACCCTGTTAAAATAATATTTTTGTAAAAAAAAAAAAAAAACAAGTCAATACCTGTCTGAAATTAAGTGATTATTCAATGTAAATGTGACTTTCTTACTAATTGGTAAAGGATTTATTTAACATTTATCTATATAAATCATTTTTAAAGTTCCTGATTTTTGGTAACAGGGTTGCACTAAGCACAGCGCGCAAGAAATAAAACATCTTATAAAAAGTGTACCGTTGATGCTTGAGCTGGACAATTCATTGTAATTGACACATTCTTAAATACATGATAGAAAATTAAAAAATTAAGAGTAATTTTTTCTAAACTTTTGATGCCTAAATGTCCTCCATTTCTGGAATGACCCAATTTTCTAAATGATTTTACTACAACCTTTATGGCGTGTATTTTAAAATCTGCTTTTACAATGTTCAACTTGAAATTAAAACAATATTTAGTCTTTACAATCAAATTATTCAGACTCCTAGATGCCGCCAAAAAGTACACACTGCACCTTCATTTCTAATCTTGTTCATATTTTTTTTTCTTTCTTTTGCAGCCGTCGTTGGAGAAGGCCCAGCTCCACGCGCAGCACGGGGACCAGCTGATCCAGAGCGACCACTACGCCGTGGACTCCATCCGTCCCAAGTGTGTGGAGCTGCGGCGAGTCTGCGACGACTTCAGCAACGAGAACCAGAGGAAACATGGCGTCCTGTCCAAGTCCCTGCAGATCCTCCAGGGCATCGATAAGGTCAGCAGCGCAGGGTGCACATAAGAAATATATTCAAATAACGCTATAAATAAGTCACTTTTATTACTTTTTGTCATCAATTTAGCTTCTAAACAACCTATTTTTATGCAGACACATTTTAAATACAGGGACTGACAGGCCAGTAATCAGTACTTTCATTTCATTTTTGATTATATTGTTGATAATTCATATTTATCTCTACTAACCTTTACCAATGTGAGATATAAGGCCCAATAGATACAGCATTTACCCCAGAACTAGAATATTCCCGATTTGAGTCCAGTTTTCTTTGTGATGCAGCCATTGTTTTTATTCTAACGTATGCTGTAGGGCTGCACGAACTATGTAGAAAATTGCGATAACGATATTATTGCGATATTTGAAAATAGAGCCTACTTTTCAAACATAGTAAGTTAAATTCACTACATTTCACAAAAATGTAAGTTCCTGTATTTACAAATCAAAACAGCGACAAAATCAAAACAAAGGAATAAAACAAGGCTAAGCTGTGACTAAATTAATTAAATTACCACTAAAACTGGACTTTTGAAACATTTTTATTTAGTCACAACACATTTTCTTTTAAGGGTATGGTGGTAAATTATTTTTTTGTGTAAATCTCATAGCGTTATTGTGATATATTTAGATTTTTGCAGTATGGATATTGCGTTTGTTGATATTGTGATAATGATAATTTTGCGATATATTGTTGTATTCTCAACTTAAACATAGAAATGAACTTCCCAATAGACATATTTTCATCCGTCAACCAACCAAGACAAAAGTAAAAACACAAATAGTACAATATAATCTACAACATATACAAAACATAGATGCTTAAAAATCCTTAAAATCCTCATCAGAGTAATGTAAACCGCATTTTTTCCGTCTGATTGCTGATTTGTTGCGTTGTTGTTGTGTGTTTGTGTGCAGGTGAACCAGTGGTGTGAGTCGGGCATCTACCTGCTGGCCTCTCAGGCTGTGGACAAGTGTCAGTCCCAGGAAGGAGCAGAGTCGGCGCTGTCGGACATCGAAAACTTCCTGGACTCGGCCGAAAAGAACCAGCTGACCGAGCTGAGGAACCTGCACAACCAGTACGAGGTCGTCCTGTCGGAGGAGCTCAAGGTCTGCTGCCTCAAACGCTTTCTAAAGCGTCATACTGCATATCGATCAATGTCCAAACTAAAATATTAAGAAAAATGCTGTTAAACTTTAATTTTCTCACCACTGTTGCACTATGGTAAAAAGGTTCAGAATTTTAATCAAAAATGTTGTTTCTTGCTTAAATGTGCTACTTCAGGGTAGCCACAAGGTCTTAAAAGTATTTAAAAGGTATTAAATTTGCCAAAATCAAGACCTTTAAAGTATTAAATCATATGGCAGATATTACATTTTGTTCATCAAGGTCTTAAGTTGTCAAATTGGCATGTCCAAGTCAAGTTTTTCAGGGTTGTACCGTATTTTCCGCACTATAGGGCACTCCGGATTATAAGGCGCACTGTCATTGAATGGTCTATTTTCAAACTTTTTTCACATATAAAAGGCGAAACAAAACAGTCAGATAAGTCAGTCAAACTTTATTCAACGCGTTCACCATAACTCCCAAACTTGTTCAGTTGTAACGCGTGAATAAAAAACACAATCTGAGACCGCTAAATCTAACGATAGCATATTCACAATAACTCATAACTGTTCAGTTAATGTTATAACAAAATACAACACAATACACTCACTTTTTCAGTTCATTCCTCGTCCACAAATCCCTCAAATTCTTCATCTTCAGTGTTTGAGTTAAACAGATTACGGCAATATTATGGTGAAGCACAGTATGTATTACTCTGCGATGCTCCTGACTATGGTAGCCGTAAATAAATTCATATAAGGCGCACTGTCATTTTTGGAGAAGATTTAAGGCTTTTAAGTGCGCCCTGTAGTGAGGAACATACGGTACTTGTCAAATACAGAATATATTTTAGATCAATACTGTGTAAGAGAACAGAAAAGTATGTCTTTTTTTGCAAGGTTGGGTGGGAATTTTAGAAATATCTTACAAATAGTCATTTATTTGTTTATTTAATACATTTTTGAAAGCTATAGCCTACTGTTTATATGGGCTGCGTACTGTTGCAGGCATGTGTTGCAAAAAACATCTCCACAGTACAGTAAATGCTGTTACCACTAAAATTTATGATTCCGTTTTGAGATTTTTATTGCAGAACAGCCTTTATTTCACCTGTATTAGACTTTTAAAATAAAACCAATGAGTTTCAGAGAGTAATACCAATAGTTTATTGGCATTCAATTTTATTCTAAGTGGCATTAAAAAGTCTTACAGCTACCCTGTATTGTTTTTTTGTTTTTTTTTTGTTTTTTGGGCCAAAAAACTGTTTAGCTTCACTTTTTAGCACCAACTGCAAAGCCTTGGACACAATGTGGGGTCTTCCAATGTAGTGACAGTACATTATGTTGGCAAAATGAGAGACAAAAACAAGATGGCTTTGGCAAATAAAAACTGTACTTCTCCGTAGGTGGGTAGAAAACATTGGTTAGTGTTTTATATTCAGAAACTCATTATATAGAAGCTCTTAGGCTACTAAATCATCGGATGCTTAGGGTTGTGTTATGTGGGACATGTACATAAAGCCAAACAAAACATAAGGAGGCACAGTCATACACAGATGGTTTTAGGACCTGTGCTTCCTCATCAAAGACTGATACATCGAGATTTGCCTGATAAAATGTGTATATTAATTGCCTAGGTCACCAAAAATTACTAAGGCAGATTGCAAAGAGTTGCCATTGAGGGTATAGTAATAAAGGTAAAGGTAAAATAATAAACACATACAGTTTTTGTATACAAAACTATGTAAAGACAATATTTTTTGCATTCTAGCATCAATGTTGCTGCTAAAAGTAAACAACACTGCAGCAACACAAGTCCATCATTAAATTCTGACTTATGTTAAACACCATCCCATGTTTTAAGAGTCTAATTTGGCGATTTTAACCTTGCGTTTACATAAATAAATAGAAAATAGCACCAGTAAAAGGGTTTATGGGACATTTTGTGATGAGAATGGCTCCCTCTGCAGGCCAGTGTGCTGAAGGCCCTGAAGCGTCTTGAGGATGTCCAGGAGATGTTTGAGAAGAGGAACGTGAGTTTGAAGAGACTGTCGGCCAAACAGACCCGACCGGTGCAGCCCGTGGCCCCGAGACCCGAGTCCTCCCCCAAGAGACCCTCCCTGAAGAACTCCAGGAGCTCCGGGGCCCAGCAACGTACGTCAACAGCACACGAAATAATAATAATAATCGTCAAATAATCTAAAAATAATTCTTTTGTTTTTATTTTGCAGCTCTCGCTCGCCGTTTGTCAGATAACACCAATAATGGCAAGCCACCGACGGAGACCGATCCCAACAAGAAGAAGAACATTCGCAAGGCCAAAGGAGGCATCAAGGTACAAGGGGTCACACAGGCCATTATACCAGTTCTTGTGCCAGTCCCAAGCCTAGATAACTGGCATCACAAAGGGCATCCAGTAGCAGTAGTAGTAGTAGTAGTAGTAGTAGTGATGGAAGCCGTAAGTTTGAGTTCTTTCTACAGTACATTTCTTTGAGGACTGTAGCAATGATGTAATAAAGCCATAATAATGTAATAACTTTCCAATAATGTAACAAGTTATTACGGTATAGGCTGGTTATTACACTTTTTGCCTAGCATAAAAAAAAAATCCTTTGAAAATGTAATAACTGCAGCCTATAATTTAATAATACTTCACTAGGACAGCATTTCTTGTTTTTGATATGAAAAACATAGCTATCACACGTATATAAAAAAGTAACATATTTAATGACCCTTATGCAGTTCTGTTAAGTATACAGACTAAAAAAAGATCTGACAGTAAAAAGTGTGTGCCCCACCAACCTCTCTACACACCGCTGACTACCAAATGCACTTAACATTATTAACATGAATTCATTAAAAAACATTACTCCACGCATAAAATTATGAATTGATAAATAATATTGTGAATGGAGGTATTTTGTAGTACAACGAATCTTACAATGAGAAACAAGGAGAGTGCTGCTGAGTGCATATCTCGATTAATGGCCAAAGTGAAGAACAAACAGCAAAAAAAATAAAAAATAAAAAAAAATTATAAATGGGTGATTCTTTAACTATCAAAGAATTTCTGTCCTGGGCAAAAATCTGATAAAACAAAATATATTTTTAAGTTTTTATTTTGCCACAGTTAGGTAGCACCATGAGGAACATACAAAAAAAAAATATTAAAGATACAGTTTTATTTTTGAAATATAAAAAATTGATTTGTATGTATGTTTTGTGTTATATTCCCTTTGTCCCTGGGCCAGTTTTGGAAATTCACTTTTTTCAAATTCAGTGATTCAGTCGTTACATTTGGACAAATAGCTCATAAATTCTATATTTTTATTAATTATGCCAAGTATTTGCAAATTATATTGCTAAAGTATGTATTTTTCTGAAAAGAACACTTGTCTCTAGGGGTCATTGTCATTTCCATCACACACCACAAAATGTAACATTTTAGATATTTCTTTTAAGCTTTGATACATGCAAGCACTGCACTTGTCCTGGGACAGCAGTGCTCCTGGCAGGGGACAAAGGTTTGCTCTGTGGGGGGAACATTAAGAAGAAAACAAAAAGGTAAATTCTCACAAAACCAAGAGTAGTTTTATTGGTCGTCATTTCCAAACACTTCCTATTTCTGTTGATTGTACAGATAATGAGAAAAATTACATTTTATATGATGTATACTGATGATATTACATCAGTAGGACTGTGTAATTATTTGCAGTCCTTTTGATGTAATATCACGTTTAAATGCCAAATAATGTAATAACTTTTTCACATTATTGACAAGTTTTTACGTTATTGGCTTTATTACATTTAAAAATGATTACATTATTGGCAGGTTTTACATTATCGGTTGTTACAAGGACAGGTCTTCCCCCTCAGGTCAAGGTCATGAAACAGCAGACCCTGACCTTGATGAAAGTACCACTTTGGGCCAGCAGGGGGCCTCAAACTTTCACTAAACCCCATTATCTGCCCTCTACCCCTCTGTCAAACTGCTGTTACATGGGGCTGCACCCTGGGGTCATTATTGGCCCACAGGTTCCCCAGGTTTTTTTTTTTGGTTTTTTTTTGGTGGTGTTTTGAGTCAGACTCAGCCCTCTACCTGCACGAAAACCTACAAAGGGATAATGTGGTGCGTTAGACGAGAAAGACCCCTCCATACAGTGACAGGACAGGCTCATGTTTCACTGTCCTGGGACAAAAGACCCATCAGACGCCCTCTCATTTTCACTGTATCAGGTTTCCATGCACACTCAATTTCTATACCGTCCTAGAAAGGCAGTGCACAGCAACATTACTTGGAAAATGGTGTCTTTATGTAATGAGTTTTGGGATGACCCTAGTGGTATTAATAGTAGTAGTAATACAGTAGTAGTAGCAGCAGTTGTAGTAGTAGTAGTAGTAGTAGTAGAACAGCAGGGTTTCCCACCTATTTACATTGAGTTTATGAGGGTAAATTATTATTATTTCAGCTCCAGGAAGACTTTGTGACTTTATTCTTACTTTATTTAGTTTTCTTACATTTTAATTAATTACTATTTAGTCACTTTTTCCCCCCTTTTTATTCATATTTTGCTTTTTTATTAATTTTCTTTGTTTTGGTGTCTAAAATGTTTCAGTAAACATTCCGGTAAATACCAAATAATTAGTTAATTAATTAAAAAACTGGGATACATATTATTTTCATTTATCACAGTGCATTTTAACTCAACACACGACAAAAAACCTTCAGAAATCCACACAAATTTCTGTCAAGTAATTAAAGTATTGACTAGTAGTAGTGACTCGAGACAAGGAGACTAAAACTCAGACTGTCCCGGTTAAAAAAGGACGTCTGGTCACCCTATAATATAACTTTTTAGTATCTTTAATTTAGATAATTATAAGTTATTTAAATTACTAGTATCAGTAGTATATAATGTATTTATTTATGGGGGAAAAGTTGCACAGTTTAGTTTCAGATTATGGTGGGCCGCTGTAATCTTCCGAATTAATGGAAAACATTGGAACAGTATTAGTAGCATTAACAGTAGTATTGGTTATAGTAGTAGTAGCTGCAAGTACTTAGGTATACTTTAGATTCAGTACTCAAGCACCCATACTGTTGAGTATCTTTACTTCTTTTTGGAGCTCTTTGTGGTTTATTCATTTAGTTTGGATTATAATGGTTTAAAGTTCATTTGTTTTTGCTAATGGTAATTTACATTTATTTTGTATTTATTTATTTATTGTTTATTTTGTTTGCTAAATTAGTATGTTTATTCTTTGTTTAGTTTATTATTTCATTTGTATTAGGCCGCCTGGTAGCCCGCATGATTTGCATGAATATTTCAAGTGGGATGGGTCTGCAGGGGACTGAGGGCACATGGTTTTTAGGCGACTCACTGTTTCAAGTAATTTACTGGTTTAACTTAAAAAAGTAATTTATTTAATCTTATAAAAACTGTTCATAATAAAGTTAAGGTGTGGATGAGAGAATTGGAGACCATGAGTGAAATCGACCTGACAAAAATAGGGGATGCAGTCTTTTTATGTAATAGAATGCAGGGGAGTCATGGTTGGACCATGACCAATGTGGACTGGGCTACGTTATATATGGAGTTTTTAGTACAGTTAAACTTTCCCCCCCTCTAAATTTGTCTTTGGGACACATTTTTTTGTTATCTTTAAGGATATAACTGTAATTAATATCTAAATAACATATTTTACCCAGAGAAGCATATTATTCTGATCTAAGTATTACAGTTTACTTCAGTGTCTGTGAAGACTCTCACTCGTCCAGAGTAAGTGCATCGCAACAAAAGTAAAAAAAAAAGCAGTCATCTGGATTGGATTTTTTCAAGTTGAAGACGTTTCACCTCTTATCCAAGAGGCTTTCTCAATTCTGAAATGAACTGGTAAGAGAGCTGGTTTATATTCTTCAACTTGAAAAAATCCAATCCAGATGACTGCTTTTTTTTTTTACTTTTGTTGCGTTTAACTTCAATGTTCACTAAAGTGATACTCAGACGTTTTCAACCAATGCCCAGTTTGGAAGTGAGCAGTTTATCGTACTGTGTTTTCTTTAATACCTCAGGTCATGTGTGGCACTGTTCTCCTGTGTCATGGTGCTGTGTTCATTTTTACCTGAAACTTTAACACTAAATAGAGAGTAAATTTATAACTAAATACATAAGGACAATATTTTTGTCAGGTTGATTTCACTCATGGTCTCTGATTCTCTCATCCACAACTTTATTATTTGAATGAACATTTTTTACTAAGTTTAACCCCGCAGCACCCTCTGTTGCAAATATGCAGCATATAATTCAAAGGTCATGGCAAAAAAGTAGGAGTCTTTTTTTTTAAATGTATTAACTAATTCATGAATGCTGCTCCCCAAAAATATTGACAAATTTTTGTTCTTACCCATCCCCGTTGACTAAAATTTAGCACAGATGATTTTTTCCAACAAATATTTCTATGTCTGGGTTTTACAGGGTTAAATAAATTACATTTTTAAGGCAGAAATAGTACTTACATTTTTTTTTATTAAAATACCAAATTACTTGTAACAGTGAGTGTTAACATGATTTAAAATTCATTAGTAAAGTAAATTATAGAATGGAGTTACTACAACTTATTGGCTATATGACTTTTTACAGTGCAGAGAGGCTGCAGGCTCAAACGCTACCCTGAAAGTTTGCTGCAAATATGGTGAATAAACCAACACAAAATGCATTTTAATATAAGTTATGGACAAATAGCCACTGCACGAATATTATTTTGACGTAACAGTACTTTTCCCGTCTATGTTGATTAATTAATCTAATTAGCAGTAAATGTTTTATACTGGACACGCGGAGCATTGTTAACAAACCTCAGCAAACATCTCACCTGAGCTCAGAGCAAACATTGTGTGCTGTCTTTGGTGTTGTATTTTTAAACATTAACCCACAGCTGACTGATAAGGAAGAATAATGCCTAAATCAACAGTTTAATGTTCCGTTGCCTTGGCTTGCAGTGCCATAAAATGCCCTTCTGATGTGTATTTGTTGTAGATAGAGGTGATGCACGAGAAGAGCCAGGGCGGGTCCACTCACGTCGTACTGACCAATGAGACGGAGGAGAGTCTGTCCAGCCGCCGCAGGTGAGTTCAGCGGACAACACAAACGGGCTATTGTTCAGAGAAAGAGAGTTATGATCCTCAGCAACTGTTTAGATATTGTTTCGGCCATTTTTCTGGCTTTATTGATAGAACAGAGGAGAGGGAAACTGTGCAGAGACATTTGGTAAACTGTCGGAGTCCGGACTCGAACCCCTGCCCTGTAGATGCACCGCTGCTCTACCAACCCAGGGTTTCTGCAAGGTTCAACACAGTGGCGTAACTTAGTAATGTGGGGCCCCAGTGCAAGATTTCAGACTGGGCCCTAAAGTTATGAAGCACATTCAGTACTTTAGGTTCATGCATTAAACTCTTTAATTTATCAAAAGTTACTATTGAGTTTAATACAAAAAAACAGGGGCTTATTCATTATTATTTAGGGACAATTTTGTGAAACTATATTAATTTTTTAAATTATTATAATTATTGTAATTTGTGTATTTATCCTAAAAATACATGATTTTTTAAAATTATTTTTAGGAATGTATGAATTTAATAGGATTTAAAATTTAATATATTTTAAATCTGTAACAGATTTATATGCTGCTTCTAATTATTATGAATATTTTAAACACAGACTTGACCATAGATGAACAAGGCCCCACGCTAAGGGCCCCTAAACCCCCAACGCCCCAGTGCAGTTGCATGGTTGCAGTTGCATTGCCCCTGGTTCAACACAAGACTTTTTTAGGCCTTATAGCACCATTGTTCAAGGAAAATAAAACCCGTTTTCGTGAGCATGCGGTGTACAAAAAGTTGAGTTGTAAACACAGCTGTGCCAATTAATTGCAAACATTTGTGACAGTGAGAGCAGCAAAGCATTTTGGTCTTGGTAAGAAAAGATCTCAGCTCTCGTATCGGCGACGGTAAACCTTAGAGCCTTTCAGTGGACATTTTAGAATAAGCTAGTAAACACAGGTAGTTGCATCAATATTTGAGACTTGTTTAAACATATTTAAGACCTAATACTCTGCATCGCGTTTTAAATTCAAATTTTTAAATGTAAGACCTTTTTAGACTTTATAAGACACAGCAGAAACCCTAAAACCAAGCTATACCGCAGCACCTCAGTAACCATGCAATAACTGGCTACAGCAGCGATTCTCAACTGGTGGATGGGGGCACAAACGAGGGTCACGGAGAGGTTGAAGTCTGAATGTTGTGTTAATAACATGAATTGGTGAAACTGCTGTTAAAACACATGCGCCATAAAGGTTGTGGTAGAATAAAGGAGTTTACAGCAAAATGACCAGAGTTGGCACTGGCAAATACATAAGCAAAAGATAATTTTGTATCTAAATTATGGTATGTGGCACGTCTTTCCCATGTCACCATGTTTGTTGTTGAAAATCAGCGCTTCCTGCCCTTTGTTTCTCTGACTGATTACCCCACCTCGCCTAGGTCTGACCTTGGAAATGATGGTGCTTTCAAGGGGTGATGGATTTATTGTATTTACGAGTTTCCGATAAGAAAGAGCACATGAACACCCTGCCAAGTTGTTTAATCAAGTCAGGGTAAATCTGAAATGTAAAGCCTTGAATTATATTTTTTTAAGTTTAATAATAGAGAAATGTCTGTTTTGTGCTACACCAGACTTCCAAACTAATTAACTATAATCTTCAACAAAACAAAAGCAGTCATCTGGACTTTGTTTTTAAAGTTGAAGACGTTTCACTTTTTATTCAAGAGGCTTTCTCAATTCTGGGACCTGGACCTTTAATGTGGCTTAGGACTAGAAATAAACCTGAGTGAAGCAGAAAAGGGATTTAGCTCTGGCTTGGCTTAATGCTTATCATTGTGCATGGGATACATTAGCGTTACCTCATTCAAAAGCCACACCAATTTGGCAAGATAACCATTTTTTGGGCTTGACTAGCTTTAATACTGTGTCCATAACCATGCATAACTTGTTCTATGTACACCCTGGACATGGATGTTTAACATAAGATCAGATAAAACTTAACTGTCCATAAAACAAAAATTTGGTTTACACATTTACCAGACAGCCCCAAGACAGAAGAAGCATACAACAAGCATTCATTGTTTGTTCAATCATCATAAATACAATATACAGTGCTCATGTGTTCTTCCTCTGGTTCAGGAGTGTGATGGCACAAAGGAGTTTTTATATTTATTCCTTCTGCAGCAGGGCACTTGAGAACGCCTCCCAGAAGCGAGGTTTACAAAGCAATGCAAAAAAAAAAAACTAGCCTGAGAGATAAAGAAAAGCCTCTTGGCTAAAAGGTGAAAAGTCTTCAACTTTAAAAAACAAGTCCAGATGACTGCCTTTTAAACCTTTTGTTTAAAGCGGCCCCAGAGTAATGCTTTGTATAGAATAGAAGATGAAGTAGTCTGAGTGGTCAAACTACTACTAAGTTATCCACAAACACACACATCACATACTACTGCAACTTTTTGTGATAATAACCCGAACAGTTACTTGCTATTTCACTTCAAGAACTCCAACTACTTCGCTCCAGGGTTCAACGAGTTCAATTTAAGACTTTTTTAAACCTTTTTAAGACCACTGTTCAAGAAAAATTAAGACCTATTTCACAATCACTCCATTTACAACGAGAGCATTTTGGTCTTGCTAAGAGAAGACCTCATATCAGTGTCGGTCTTACGCCTTTGAGCTTTTCAGTGGGCAGGTGGATGCATATTTAAGACCTAATACTCCCCATTTCTGCAAATTTTGACTTTTTAAGACCCAGCAGAAACCCCTGTTACTCCAAATAATGAGTAAGACGACACATCACCTGCTGAAGTTAATCGCTGACACAGAAAAACTCAGTGCACAGCAGTCTTACGCACTGTTAGCTGTTGCTAGAGATGACAAGGACAACATACACAAATGAATTTAAGTCAGGCAGGTCAAGGAAGCAATATATTCTATCACTTATATCACTTGTTGCGTAAGTGGGTAATAAATGCCTAACCCTGCATATCTGAGGATTTCAAGGTCATATTAAGAGTTTATTGTTTTATGTACTGGGCAGGTGACGAGCTGCTGAGCCATTCAAAGATAAGAGAGTGAACCAGCTTAGTGACACCGAAAACCTCGCTAATCCCACTTTGTAGTCCAGTGCCATTCATTTGACAGGCATTGTTGTCTTTCTGTGTTTACTGACTACTATAAAGTGTGTATTCAATAGACCTTTAATGAGACTTAGGACTAGTAGAAATAAACTTAGTAAACCAGACACAGGCTGGCATCATTGTGCATGGGATATCCAGTATATTAGCACTACATTATAATATTTTAATACTGTGTCCATAGCCACACCTATAACTTGTTCTAGCTATTTAGGACATGAATGGGTACAAAGGGAAAAAAAAAACTACATTTAAACCATAGGAGGCTGTGGTCTGCCTTTTGTCACACTAGTTCATTGTTAGACGAAATTTGATCCCTTTTCTGGTCGGCATCCCTTTCTTGAATAGGAAAACACCTTACATCTTAGTACAAAGAGTTAAAAAAAACTCAATACAAAAGAAAACTGTCAGATGTAGAAGCCAGTACCAAGTTTCCAATGTTTTTTTTCCCTTCCCATCCAGGCTCATTGGGAATAGTTTGCTCTGTCATTACTTCCTCTTCAGAATACAAATATTAGCTTTAGGAAACTTAATTGGGAACAGGCTTTTGTGAAACTGGTTGACTCAGTGTCAACATCAGTCATTCAAATTACTGCATTGGGCTTCGTGTGCATGACATAAATAAATTTACTGCCTTCCCTGACGTCAAAATTTATGTAATGTGCTGAGTTGATAGAAAATGCTTGAGAGGCAGGACTTGAGTCAAGAGGGAAGCTTTAAGGTGTGCGGGAAGTATTGCACTACCCTAGTTGGACACTTTGTACTCTAAAATACTGCACATAGCTTCAAACTTACGGTAACAAGCTCTCTTGATGAGTTCCTGGACAGGTAAAGGAAGCAAATCCTTAAAGGCAGAGTGCAACTGGTTTACTAAATACTGCCTTGAGTGAAATGGCATGCATAATAATAATATTACCTGACAACCATAATCTTGACAGTGCTTCTTTTAAAGTGGAACTCAGTAACTTTTTTTATTATTTTACTTTAAATAAACTGTTTCGATGTCATTGTGGTTGGGTGAAAAAAGCACCCTGAAAATGACACCTGAAAGTACAAGCGTTGCCGTCTCGGTGTCATGGAAGTCTCGAGTCGCATGCAAGAAAGCGGCACATGGTGGTTACAGCCAAACAAGATAGCAACAGCTTTATTTCTCGATTTTCATTATGGCAGACGGACCAAAAGGTAGAGAAAACTTTGTACAAATACACGGAGGGGTTTCATAAGTCATGTCGCGATACTTCTGGTAGCATTTTTAAGTGGGGTGAAATAGCTGAGCCCAAAAATAAAAACGTTTTTGCTCTAACAACTACCGGCCCCTTGACTACATTTCATACTATACAGATGCAGAGACAAAAGATACAGTTTATTACATAATATCACTTAAAATAGATTATCCCTGTTTGCAAAAAAAATGCCTGTTTTCATTTACAAAAACATTACCATCAATCTGAGTCAAAATTGGCTGTAAATATATAAACTACAGGTCTGTGTTGTATTTTAATTCATTTGAGACATATTTAGACTAACAGACTATAACATAGGATCATCTAGGCCTACACAATAAATAAATAAATGCATTGTAAGAAAATATATAAATTATGTATAAGACAAGTCCAGCTGAAAATGTTTTGGAACCATTGCACCAATAATAATTTTCTTATTACATTTGTGGGAATTTATTACATTTGCAGATATGGCATGACCTTCCCACAAATGTAATAAACAACTGCAAATGTAAAAGTTATTATGTTTGTGGAAATTTTCATTATTACGTTTGCAGTGGGAAATCTCTGTTACATTTGTGGGTTTATTACATTTGCGGTTTATTACGTTTGTGGGGATTATTACATTAGCGGATGTTACAGGGCCTAAAACTGGGACTGTCCTGGTTAAATAGAGACGTCTGGTCACCCTAGACTAATGGACTCATAAATATTTACAATTGTGCTTTACTCTGAAATGTAGAGGGAGCTCCGCAGAGAGCTTTAATATCACCATCACTGCTTGTTGTGTGTAACTGGGCAATTAGCGCAGTGGTTCCCAACCTTTTTTGTCTCGTGTACCCCCTGAGATTTTTTTGTCACATCATGAGTACCCCCTCCACTTACTAATAATTCTTAAAAATTGTAATAAAAAAAACAAAACATAATTGTAAATGCTAATTCTACTGCATTTTTTTGTGAAACTCAAATTCAAAATTAGATACGCAATAATCTGCCTGCCTTTAAAATAAAGTATAAAATGACAATATTAACTTACATTTATTTTACTTTATATCTTAATGTTAAAATGATCTTAAAAAAATAAATAACTTTAAACTCATAACAAATTTACTACAAAGAAAAATTAAAAGTTTTGTATAGAATTTTAATAACTCCCCTTTAAAACAACCCTTTAAACAAAAAAAAAACAAAATAAAATTTAACAAAATATAATATTATGGTCATATTCTTTAGCAGTTTCACTTCCATGAGCTTGTCTTTCATAAGTTTGAATACCTCAATATGAAAAGATTGCACGTTTTTCATCTTGGAAATGGATTATGAAATGATTCCCAAGTGCCCCCTGTCCTGGTTGGGAAACACTGAATTAGAGCTTTCGATCAACTGCAAAAACAATTATATTGAATTATTTTTTAAAAACACACTACAGCCCTTCCCAGCAATAAAATGTATTTTCCCCATCAAAATCAACACTTGCTTAAATACCATCTTTTTTTTTTTAATCCAAGACTTGCATGTTACATTGCACAACACTGAAATGGCAGAGGACAGGAGTCACGTGGTACACCTCTGTGGTCCATTTTCAGGTCTACGTAAACGCACCCTTGCAAGAGTACGTGTTGTCGTAATGTGGCCAACAGAGCAACGCCACTCGGACCACAGTGCAGTACAAGTTCGCCAGAAATCCCTCGGACATTTTCTGCACTCCGGGGTCTGTAGCATCCCGCCACAGTGTCCTCACGTCCAGGGTGTGTCCGTGGGACGTGATCATGTGCGCGTAGATGCAGGGGTGATAGCGCGTCTTGGCTTCCCCCCCAAAGTAGACGTGCTCTTGAGGCGACACCCCCTTCCCCTCCGCGCACATGCCCATGAAGACATCGTCGATGTACATGGACGTGTTCAGGACGAGCATAGCGGAGTAGATTTTAGCCGCCACGTCCCCGGAGACCAAGTACCCGGCCCCGGCTGTGTAGTCCGGGTATGAGGGCCAGGGGTACAGCTCAAGCGGGACGTGGTATTTGCTGTCTTTGCGCCTTATGGGAGGAGAGCCTCTGTGAACGTGTCCTACCCAAAAGTTTGAAACCCCCTTTTGCAGTAGACCATTCATATATCTGACCAAATTGGGCGTGTGGACCAAGATGTCGTCGTCGGCGGACATGACGAACTTTGCTTTCGGGCAGTACTTGTTCGCCCAATGGAACTGCAGAATCAGTTTCGTGGTCAAATTATGAAAAGTATCCATAAAGTCCTGCTGGATTAGATCTCCGTAAATCCAGTCCTCATTTTGTAAAGCTCTTTGCGTGAGACTCCTTTGCCTCGCGTCCGGGTGCGCTCCGAGAACAAACAAAACTTTGACGTCCGCGTTCAAATTCGTCCTGATGTAGCTCTCGTTGCCCCATGTGTCCCGGATGGCGCGGCGGCGATCCGTGTTCCCTGGAGAGGATTTGATGAATAAAAGCAGGAGCACGTCGTCGTAGTCCTTTGCACATTTATCCGGGTGGTTTATGAGGAACGGGTACAGTGGCGGGGCGTCGCTAAAATCTCTAATGTCTCTCTTCTGGCCGTCGGGACTCACAGCCAAGGAGGAGTTGAGGAAGTCATAGGTGTTGATGAGGTAGCGGTAGGTGTACGACCGCATGTGGCTCACGACGTGGTGGTCCAGCTCCTCCCAGCAGAGCATCACCGCGCACAGCACCAGGCCGGTGGTCAGCAAACGCACAAAGTGGACTTTGTGGATGCGCCGGAAGTTTACAAACATGGCGGACGAGAATAATAATTTAAAAAAAAATTCCTAAAGTCTTGGAGACTTCCCTTAAATTCCTCTCTCCGAGTTCATTTGCAGCAAAAAGTTGTCAAGTCCAGTCGGCTTGGGTCAGCCTCCTGAACAGTCCGGGTGTGGTGCAGGTGATGAAGGGAGACGTCCGGTTCCTCATAGTGAACGGGCTGCAAAGAAACGCGTCCTATTGCACGAGAACGTCAACATTCTCCTTCCTCCATGCCTCCGGAGAGCTTGTGGTTGGTGATCCTCTGCTTGTAGGCTACTGGCACCTAAAAAGACAAAGAAAGAAGTTAATTTTGTTATCTGAAAATTAGGGGTGTAACAATGCAGTAACTATATTGACGTATCCATTTTTTCCCCCAACGATACAACTAAGTCAATACACATTACCTTGTATCGAATCGTATCGTTTTCTAGGAAGTGTGTCTGGATATACATGGAAAAAACATTGATAATATTGGAAATATCGATATTGGAAATTTGCACATTAAAATAAAACCAGATACGGCTTTTTAGATGTAATTTTTGTGTTTTTAATTAAATAAAATGCTATGTTCAACTTATCTTCGCTCTCTGTCTGCTGGACAAAATCAACCCTGGTTGTGGTACTACATTTGAGAGTAAACTTTTATGATTTTTGGCAAAAAGTTGCTGCCTCAATTATCGATATGAAGCTGCTGAATCGTATCGAATCGTATTGTTCCTAATCAGCCAATATCGTTCTTGAATCGTATCAAAACAATTCTAATCGATACGCATCATATTGTTGCAAAAACATATCATTACACCCCTACTGAAAATATTGTTTTCTTTTTTTTTTTTTTCATTTAGGTTGTATTATGCAGCAACAATGGCAATAGGGAGAGAGACAAACTCGAGCTAAATTTTATCCCAGGTCACTATAACAATCTAAATAGTTGTACATGTTTTTACACCCCATTGGATAACAATATGCTTAATTTAATACAATACTTCCAATAGGAATCATCTGTAAAAAACTGACCTTTATTATTATCATTATCAAAATGCTAGCACAGTTCAAAGGAAAAAAAAAAAAAAAAAAAAGAGGATGCTCCCATTGGCTGTTTTAAAGAGACAGTTTCTATTTTGTGTTTGTCTGTGTACACACTGAAAAGCCCCCCAAAAACTGGACAAAAAAGGTAACAATCTAATAAAAGCAAAAAATTATTTAGCAGTGCAGTTTTTGTTCGTTGTCTTTGTCGCATATTAAGCAAATGTAAGTCAAACTGTGTGACCATTACAAATTATTTGAAGCAGGACATTAAAACAAACTGGAAATAAATGTGTTAAACCAGAAAAATGCATGTGACTATCAAAAGCCCAAATGCACTGTCAGACAAAGGTTACTAATTAACTGTAGGCATATATAACATACCGTATTTTTTGCACTATAAGGTGCATCGGATTATAAGGCGCACCTTCAATGAATGGCCTATTTTAAAACTGTTTTCATATATAGGGCGCACCGCATTATAAGGCGCATAGAATAGAAGCTACTGTAGTGGCTGGGGTTGCGTTATGCATCCACTAGATGGAGCTGCGCTAAAGGGAATGTCAATAAAACAGTCAGAGAAGTCAGTCAGTCAAACTTTATTAATAGAATACAAACCAGCTTTCTTACAACTCCGTTCACTCCCAAAACAAGTTCGTGCATTCACAATACGGTACTGTACGTACCGATAGCTCTTATTTGCACCGCCCTCGTTGAAAACAATGTATTTCCAACTCCATTTGTCACAGTTCAAAGCTACATGAACAGCGTTCGAGCGCTCAGTTTTCTGTCCCCTCAATGTCTCAACTCTTCTACTAGGTGGAGCAGAGGCCGCGCCTCCTTGTTCTTTTGCGGCAGGATCCATAAACACGCCTATGGCACACATGAACAGCTGGGACTGGAATTCCCCTTTACCGTTTTTACCGCTGTCACTTCGGCGACGCCTCCTGAATACGGTAGCCATAATTAACCAACATTGATACATATATAAGGCGCATCGTATTATAAGGCGCACTGTCGGTTTTTGAGAAAATTAGGGTGCACTCACACTAGGGCCATTCGAACCGTGTTGTGCCCAGGTACGATTGGGGAGGGGTCTGAGTCCCCCGCCGGCCCGCACTCACACCAGTACAAATGATCCGTGCCGTGGCCCGGTTACGTCATCACCTCTGAGGGCGACAGGCTGCTACGTCATCGTGGTGCGCGATTTGTTTCCGAGCGAACCGCTAACACTTTTAAAACCAGTGTAGAGGAAAACATGAGAACAGCTGCATGAAGTATCTGTGCTATTTTGATTCTGCTTTGAGTCTCGTTCGTAAGTCTTCTGTCACACGTTTTGGAATGAGCCACATATGAGGAGCAGCGAAGGCATCCACAGACAATGAGAGAGGCTTCAAAACTACTGCCGCTGTCTGTTCTCTTCTTCAGAAAGGTGAGCGCAAGTCAGTGGCATTACGAGTGTTGATAATGGAGTTTATTCACTTTTTACTGAGAAAAGAACAGTTGCGTACATGACAGAGTTCGTAGTCGTGCGTGCGCGCATGCATGAGCAACCGCGCCGTGCCGTAGCCCACCTCCTCCAACCGTGCCAAAGTCCTGAAGCGTACCGCGCCTGGGCGCGCTGCGGAGCACTCACATTAGGCAACCGTGCCGCGCTTTAGGGGCGTTCCCGACTTGGGCACAGTTTGATTGGCCTAGTGTGAGTACACCCTTAAAGGCTTTTAGGTGCGCCTTATAGTGCGGAAAATATGGTACATAAGGCTGTCATTGTAACGCCGTATCTGTAGCTCACATAACTGAGGTTAATTACCCCAGCTTTATGATTATTCTTGTCTTGCTGACAATACAGCTTTCAAGACAATGTGACACTTAACCTACTGTCAATCAAAGATAAAATGACTGATACTATGGCTATAAATTGACCTGGGAGCACAAAAAGCACATACTTTCTCTTTAATTCACTGGAAATTTTAACTTGCTGACATGTAAGAAAGATTTCAAGAAATGTTGAAAATATGGCTCTGCAGTACTCAAGAGTTTAAGGTGAGTGTGTCATGACTTGCCTGTGATGAGCTAATAATGTCAAGGATCAAGGACGTGCCAAAGTGTCAAAGGCTGCAGGTCGGCTCTGCCAAATCAGATCATTTGTCTGAAAATAAAGTGAGAAAAACATGCATAGTTATTGTGCAAAATATAAACTTTCTATAGTCTCATGGTTAAACACAAAACACTGACTTGTGTGAACAGTACAGCATATTAATATTAATTTACAGATTAGGGAAGCACCATTAATAATTAATACATGATACTCAGATGGGACAATGTGGAGGATAGGGTTAGATGGAGGCAGATAATGTACTGAGGCGAGTACAGTTTAGGTTGGTATTTTGTTCATTTTGAAAGCATTTTACAGTAAATTGTTGTCAGCACATTCCCAGTTTGGAGGAGCAGACAGGAGCAATGCCACAGTCACAAAATAGCACTATACATCAAACGGCCCATCAAAGATTACCCTAAATCTAGACTAAACAAAGTCTAAATCA
Organism: Bostrychus sinensis; assembly: GCA_020698575.1. Lineage (NCBI taxonomy): Eukaryota > Metazoa > Chordata > Actinopteri > Gobiiformes > Eleotridae > Bostrychus > Bostrychus sinensis. The sequence continues at coordinate 29,989,894 of CM036246.1, forward strand.
CAGCTAAACCAGGAATAAACTAAGACTAAACCAGGACTTAGTCAGTATTTTAAAAAAAAAGACAAAACCAGGCCTAACACTGAACTAAACCAAGACTTTACCAGGACTAATCCAGGTTTAAATCAGTTCTGGAGTAATCCAGGAGTAAAACCAAGACTAACCCCAACTAAAGCAGGACTAACATGAGAATAAAGTGACTGTAAAATGAAAATAACTCAGGACTTGAACTGCAGAAGACCCCTGAGTGCTACCACCAGAAGAAGTCAGCGTACCACCGGAGGTACCTGTACCACAGTTTGAGAACCACTGGTCTATAGGACACTTCCATAACTTGTGCTGCTGAGCGGTTGAATCAGCAAGGAACAGAATAAAAATATGTTATGTTGAACAGATGCTTGCAATTAAAGTGTTTTTGGAAGTCCATTTT